>PVKU01013832.1:0-26395 GCA_004027475.1 Anoura caudifer
TTGATTGAAAGCCTTGCTGGGTAAAGTAGTCTTGGTTGCAGGCCTTTGGTTCTCATTACTTGGAATATCTCTTGCCATTCTCTTCTGGCTTGGAGTGTTTCCACTGAGAAGTCGGATGCTAACCTAATCGGGGCTCCCTTGTATGTTACTTCCTTTTTCTCCCTTGCTGCCTTTAAGATTCTCTCTTTGTCTTGGAATTAGATCAATTCTAATTCCAAGAAGGAAGGAGGTTTCAGAAGTGCAGGCAGGAGGAGCCTCAGGCCAAATTGGGACATTCCAGGAGATCTGAGAAGAAGAGAAAGGTGAACAGAAAAATGACCCTGAAATGAAGATAGTAAATGGGCTCTGTACAATGGTAGAATGTGAAGTAGTGGGGGACAGACACAGGAAAATGGAGGTGGAAATTGTGCGTGTAACTTCTTCCTTGGTACCCAGACTAGCAAGGTATTTCCAATCTTGTTATTTGGAGAGTTTTTTTGGCTTTTTGTTTGTTTGTTTGTTTGTTTTGCTACGTGTCTGGCTAACCTCTCATTGGTGCTAAAAGTGAGGAAAAGATGATAGGTGGTGCAAACAACTGGGGTATGACTCTATCTCAGCTGAGGGCAAATAATCTGAGTAACCAGTATGGTGATGAGGGCAACTTGTTTAGTGAAGAAGGCAGAGACTTTTTTGAGTTAGGTAGCTGGTATGTTAAGGACAGGATGGCTGGCATTTGGGTACTTGAAATAAAAAAAGAGTATCTCCTCCTAGTACAGTGGAGCAGCTCTGAAGGAGAAGGGACAGGGTAGAATTAAGAGCTTCACTTCTTGCTCAACTCTGGTGACTGAGTGTTGTGAGGTATGGAGCAGGTATTGAGGAGACTAGAAGATGCTCTGTACAGACCTCAGAGCTGATGCTTACTGATGTTGATTCTTACTCACAAAACCTCTCTTGAACACCATGCTATGAATACTTGCTAATACAACCCTGAACTGTCTAGCAAGGCAAGCATGTCTTTCTGAGGTGAAACTCCCTAGTGTAGATTGGATCTTTTTTCCAGAAGTCAGGTCTAGCTCTCTCCATTCCCAAGCTTAAGTCACTCTTCCATTTCATTTGGGTTCATAATGTTGTGATTAAAAGCAGAGTCTCTGCCTGGGTTCAAATTATAGCCCTGTGACTTTCTTTCTCTGTGACTCAGTTTCCCCTTCCATGGAATGGTTATAATGACAGAATCTGTCTCTTAGTTATTGTGAGGAGTCACAGTATAGGTCATGAGCTCAGAACAGAGCATTGCATGTACTAATTACTCAACAAATGTTAGGATTTGCATTCTGACTCATTATCCAATTTAGTCATGGCCCTTTCCTGCTTTGTGTCTTCTGTAAATGTTCTTAACTACGCTACTGAAAAAATTATCTTGGCCCTAGAAGTAATCTTGCCTTTCTTTCCTACCAGCCTCCTAGCTAGTTCTCTGGCCTACCTGAACACTTCTGGCACATCCATGTATGCATCCTGTGGTTACTGTGGTCTCACCTCTCATGCCTGCTGCACTGTTCTAGGATCATGCCTTGCATCCTCTATTCCCTATGTTACCACAGACTTCTTCCTCCAGGATGCTGCTCCTTCTATCTTTCCTCCATTCTTCTCTACCTTTTTCTTTCCCTACTTTCACTAACCATTCATCATCTGGTTGTACAAGCCATCTGATGACACCTAAGAGTCATCATCCTAGATCATGGGTCAGCAAGGTTTTTGTTTAAAGGGCCAGATAGTATATTTTAGGCTTTGAGGGTGACATATAGTCTCTGTCACAACTGTTCAACTCTGCCATTGTAGTACAAAAGCATCCATAGACAATGCATAAACCAAGGATGTGGCTGTGTTCCAATAACAATTATTATAGGGCATTTCTTTTACCTTGAGACCCATTCTCTTATCCAGTTCATTTTAAAAAGTCTCAAATCTGTTTACTTTTTGACAACTGTAAGATATCCACTATGGAGCAAACTACTGTCATCTCTTGCCTGGACCATTCATTGCAGAAGACTCCTGATTGGTTTATCTGATTTTACTCTCACCTTCCTGCACTTCATTCTTCACATAGCAGCTGTAGTGTTCCTTTCAGAATTCACATCTGATTACGTTACCTTTCACTTAAAACCATTTGATGGTATAATTTCTTAAGATAAAGATACAAGTCTTAGTATGGCTTATAACATGCTGCATGGTTTAACCCTGCTTATCTTTTCAGACTTTTCTCCAACTATTGTCTTTCCAGTTACCTTAGCCACAGTGGCCTTCTTTTAGTTCTTCAAACATACCAAGCTCTTTTATAACTCAAGACCCTTGCATAAACTGTTCCCTGTACTGAAAATCTGTCTCCTCCACATCTCTCCATCTCCATTAATCCATGCATAATCAGTACCTTTTCATCCATCAGCCCTCAATTCAAAGACCATTTGCTTTGGAAACCTTCCTTAATCATTCCCAGACAAGGATAGGCTCCACATTTATATGCTTTCAGAGCTCTCCATAATTTTCCTTCCTAGAATATATCCTAATTTCTAATTAAGCAGTGATTTGTGTGATTATTTGATTAAAGCCTACCCTTCTTACTAGGGCGTGACCTCCATGACAGAGGATACTGGGCCTGTCTTGTTGATAATGTAGACCAAGTCTTTATAACAAAACTGTTTACTTAATAAGTTTTCATTTTTAAAAGAGGGAACTGCTTTTTTGAGGTATAATTGGCATATGATAAACTGCACATATAAAAATGTATAATTAATTAATTCTGATACACAGGGGTCAAGCACAAATAATGCCCCTTTTTATTATAAAATCATTAGCATGTAATTCTGTAACATAAGACTATCACACTCAAGCAGACCATATGACATTTTAGGTGAAATGATCCAATTAAAACTATAAATTATCACACCCATATTATTACTCTAACACCCACACTCAGTGACATTTCTTCCGCTGGACCCTGTATGTATGTATCATGAAACCATTCCCACAATCAATATAATGCTTATGTTAATTACCCCTGAAATTTTCTCCTGCCCTTTCATAATCTCTCCCTCCTCAGGCAAGCACTGACCCACTTTCTGACACAACAGATTAGTCTGCACTTTCAAGTCCTTAGTTTTTGCAAGTTATTTTTACTATTGTCTTTTTTTCTTCATCCAGTTCCACTACCTCCCACCCCTTTTTATCGTGGTAAAATTATGTAGCATAAAAATTTCCATTTTAACTGTTTTAAGTGTACAATTCAGTGGAATTAATTATATTCACAATGCTATGGAATATTTCTAAAATGTTGTCATCATTCTAGACAGAACTCTGCAAACATTAAGTGACAACTCCCTATTCCCTCTTCAACGCAGACTCTGGTAGCTTCTAATCTACTTTTTGTCCCTATGCATTTGCCTCTCCTAGATAATTAATATAAATTGAATAATAAAATATTTGTCCTTTGTGTCTGGCTTATTTCACTTAGTATAATATTTTCAATGGGCATTCATGTTGTGGCATGCTTCAGAACTTCACTTTTTCATGACTAAGTAATACTCCATTGTATGGATATACCACATTTTGTTTATATGTTAGTATGTTGATGTACACTAGGGTTGCTTCCACCTTTTGACTATTGTGAATAATACTGCAGTAAACATTGGTGTACAAGTGTCTGAAACTTGTTTTCAATTCTTTTGGCTATTTGTCTAGGAATAGAATTACTGAGTCATATGGTAATTATGTTTAGCTTTTTGTGGAACTGCCAAAATGCTTTTCACAACTACTTAACTATTTTACATTCCCACTAGCAATGTGTGTGGGTTCCAACAATTTCACTACAGCCTTGCTAATGCTTGATATTTCCCATTAAAAAAGTATAGCCATCCAAATCATTACAAAGAGGTATCTCATTGTGGTTTTCACTTGCACTTCCCTAATGACTAATGATGTTAAACATCTTTTCATGTGCTTATTGCCATTTGAATACTTTCTTTGAAGAAATGTCTACTTAGGTCCTTTTCACATTTTCAATTTCTTTATATATTATTGAGTTGTAGAGTTCTTTATCTATTCTAGATATCAAACCCTAATCATATATATTATTTTCAAATATTTTCTCTCAGGAAAGCAACGGTATGAAAAATTGAGACAACTGTAATTGTATGACAATAAAATAAAATAAATTTTGATGAGGTCTGATTTAGCTTTTTTTTTTCTATTTTTGCTTATACATTTAGTGTCATTTTAAGAATCTATTTCCAAATTAAAGGTCATGTAGATTTACCCCTTGTCTTCCTCTAAAAATTTTATGGTTTTAATTCTTATAGTTAGGTTATTGATGAGTTTTGAATGAATTTTTGTGTATGGTAGGAGGTAAGGTTCAAATTCATTCTTTTGCATGTAGAAATGCAATTTTCCTGGCATCATTTGTTGAAGAGACTATTCTTTCCCCATCGAATGTGTTTGGTACCTTGTCAAAAATCAGTTGGGCTTAGAGTTATGGGTTTATTTCTGGTCTCTCAATTCTATTCCACCTGTCTATATGTCTATCCTTATGTCAGTACCACACTGTTTTTTTTTATTATTATTGTAGCCTTGTAGTAAGATTTGAAATCTGGAAGTGTTCATTCTTCAACTATTTTCTTCTTTTTAAACATTATTTTTGCTATTTGGTTCCCCTTGCAATTCCATATGAATTTGATGATTTGCTCTTCCATTTCTGAAAAAAAGCTACTGGAATTTTGATAGGGATTTTATTGAATCTGTAGATAATTTGGGTTAATATTGACATGTTAACAACATTAAGTCTTCCTACCCATTAACATGGAACAGCTTTCTATTTATTTAGGTTTTCTTTAATTTCTTTCAACAATGTTATATAGTTTTCAGTGTGCAAGTCTTTCATCTTCTTGGTTAAAATATGCTTGGTTATTTTATTCTTTTAGATGTTATTGTAAATGAAATTTCTTTCTTAATTTCTTTTTTAGATTGTTCATTGCAATTATGTAGAAACACAACTGATTTTTGTGCATTGATCTTGCGCACAACAACTTCACTGAATTATTTTAATTGCCCTAGTAGCTTTCTTCTGAAATTTTTTTTTTTTTTGGCATTTTTCATATATAGGATTGATCTTGTCATCTGCAAGTATAGTTTTACTTCTTTCTTTTCAGTTTGGTTGCCTTTTTTTTCTTGTATAATTGCTCTGGTTAGAATTTTCAGTACAATATTGAATAGTAATTGTAAGAGTGGGCAACCTAGTCCTCTAAGATCCCCAATCTTTTTTTTTTTTAAAGAAAGGAAGACTGCCAAGTGCAGCACCTCATTTGGATGTGTCTGGAGTCTTGGAAGCTTGACTACCCTATGTTCTCCTACAAATGGACCTTGAGAGTTTGTTGGGAGGTTCTAGCAGAGGAGCACAGCTACTCATGTACCCTTGACTGAAGACTGGTCCTCTCCTCTAGTTGGGAAGGTTTTCCTCTTCCACCCAGTGCAAAGCTTCAGGAGGGATGTACATGGATTGATGAGGGAGGAAGGGAACACCCACCTAGCCAGCCAGATCAGCTGAATCAACCCTGGCGATCAATGGGATGACAGATGTCGCAGCCAGATCACCCTCACATCCTGAGATCCCTGATCTTAAGGGGAAAGCTTTCAGGCTTTTCACCATTGACTATAGTATTAGCTGTGGATTTTTCATAAATTCCTTGCATCATGTTGAGGAAGTTCCCTTCTATTCCTACTTTTCTGAGTGTTTTGATTAAAAAAATGGTGCTGGATTTTGTCAAATGTCTTTTCTGCATCAATGGAAATGATCGTGTGGGTTTTTCCTTTATCCATTTATGTAGTATATTACACTGATTGATTTTCTTATGTCAAATCCCTCTTGTATTCCTACCTGGTCATGGTGTATAAACCTTTCATTATGCTATTGGGTTCAGTTTGCTAGTATTTTGTTGAAAATTATCCTTCCATATTCATAAGGGATATTTGTTATTTTCTTATGTTTTGTCTGGCTTTGGTATCAGGGTAATGCTGGACTCAGAATGTGTTAGGAAGTATTCCCTCCTTTTCTGTTCATGAAGAGAAGGATTGGTGCTCATATTTCTTTAAATATTTGCTAGAATTTACTATTAAAGCCATCTTGTCCTGGACTTTCTTTTGTTGGGAGGTATTTGATTACTGATTCAATCTTTTTACTTTTTATATGTATGTTCAGATTTTCCACTTCTTAAATTAGTTTAGGTAGTTTGTGTATTTTGAGGGACTAACTAATTTCCTCTAGGTTATTTAATATTTTGGTATACAATAGTTCATATTATTATTTTAAAATCCTTTTTAAAATTTCTGTAATATTGGTAGTATTGTCCCACTGTCATTTTTATTTTAGTTATTTTTGATCTCTGTCAGAATACTGAAAATTTGTTAATTTTGTTGATCTTTTCAAATACCCAACTTCTGGTTTCCTTGATTTTGTCTACTGTTTGTCTATTCTCATTTTATTTTCTTCATTCTAGTCTTTATTACTTTCTTCCTTCTGCTAGCTTTGGGTTTACTTTGTTCTTCTTTTTCTAGCTCCTCAAGGTATAAGTTAGGTTACTGATTGGAGATATTTCCTCTTTTTAAGTATAAGCATTCATAGCTATAACTTTCACCCTGAGCATTGCCTTTGCTGCATCCCCTAAATTTCGATATGTTGTGTGAGTTCAATGAAGTGTCTGTTCCTCAGCTTGTGTTTAGCTAATAACTTTACAGACATTTCCTTAAGTGTCCGTAACATAAAACAAACAAGCAAACACTTCTTTCAGTCTTTGCAGATTGGCTATTAGCCAAGCTTATACAGAGCCTAGGAATTAGCCTGAGGTAAAAGCTTAGGGTCATATGTCTTGTCATAGGCATGCATGTGGTCTTCTAAATTCCCCTGAATGCATGGTACTTTTGAATGTCTTTATTTCCCAAAGAAACTCTCCAATTTATGTTCCTAGGATTTAGACTGGTGTGTTATATATATTTTAAAAGTAACGTTTTGCCCCAGGCATCTGTGGTTCATTATTAATTCAGCTTGCAGTGTTTTCAAATGTCTACTGTTTTTTATCATGAGTTTCAAGCAGAGATGAGCATCTGGTGTCAATACATCAGGTAGCCCCAGACAGGTTAGAACAGACACAATCATTTACAAATAAGGTCTCTACTTCTTTCTTTGGAACCAGGGACCAGCATCCCACACAGGGAATATGGGCTAAGATAGCTGATGCACTGGGAAGGAGATGTGTGAAAGGCAAGTAAAAGTGCCACAAAACTTTCCTACCATTTTGAAGTGACATTTTTCTTGTTAAGTATTCAGTTGGTTGCTGTAAACTCTTGATTGTTTGCCAGCATTCTGACAAAGTTGATTCTGACAATTTTTGCTTGCTTTTTGATGTTTCTGTATAGGAGCGTAGAGCTTCTATAAGACCTCCAGGTGATTCTGAGGCAAAGTTAATTTTGAGAATTTATCATGGGTTCTGTAAGATGTGGCTCAGTTTCCTGAGGGCATAACTGTAGACTTTGTGGTACTCTCTGGCATTTCTATGTTAGCATTCTTTGAGAAATCCATGTCAGGAGTCCAGTGGTGAGTTGACCTCTACTCATGTCTCCTTTTACCACTGCCCCCAAAGAGAACAGATAGTCATGACCACTCAACACTGGCTCCACAGCCCTAGTCTGAGAAAGCCAGACCAGGTATGGCTGAATACATAAAATCTAGGACTTGATCACAACTTAATGCCACTCTACAGAAGCAGTGTCACTGGCCTTATGGCAAAAGGCCATAGACCCAAAATTCTGAGACCAAAGAAAATTTGAGTAAATCTCAGATAAATGATGCTCTGGGACAGGGGAGACTCCTGAATTTCTATATAGGAGGACCTTGGACAATTGTTCTGATTGTAAATGGTCAGGGTGAGGGAAAACTAGGGAATTTGTTCTGAAACTACATTTGCATATTCTTTTGAATTAGACTTAGGTTTTTCTGGGAGTTTTAAAGTGACTAGAGGAAATTACAAGGAGTTTACAGCTCCACTCCTGCCCTGATACCAAACCAGGTGTCTCTCCTTTGGCTGACCCTGAGTTTTCTTGACCAGTAATGACTCATCATCTGCAAAAACAGACTTCAGAGGGTGAAGTAAAGGACTAGTCTGATGAGACGGCAAAAATATCCAGCCTCAATATAGGGTCAGGGTCCTCCTAAATAAGAGTAGAGATAAAAAAAAAAACAAGTAAACAACAACTCTGAACTGGAGTCACCAGACTTGAAGTCATGTACACCCAGTCCTCTGTATTCACGTGCTCCCCTGAGAGTCCACATAGCATACCCCACACACATGCTGTGAGCCAAGACACAGCATGATTCTACTCTGAAAGAACAACAGCAAAACATTTATTTCCAAAAAAGGACAAGGTCACAAGAAATAGCCTATAATAATTAACTAAGTCAATGGAAAACTCAATTTTTAAATACCCCCCATGGAGGTTTAGGACAAACAACAGCAGCTTAGTGAATGTTTGGTTACAGTTTATAGCTACTTCTTTTGCCCTTGATACACTGCTGTGATTTTTCAGCTCCCTCTGCCAATCTTGCTCACAACCAGTGATTCAAAGATTAAAGTCCAGGCATGTGAATAAAATAGCCCAATTTGTAGCCTTTATATGTGGTCTTTAAAAAAAAATTTTATGTGGGCTTTTTTGAGCTGTGACCCCTATGTTAATTTTTGTCAGTGTTTACACTGGCAAAAGGAGTATGAACTATACCATTTAGAGTCGAGTCAGGAAAACAAAGTCTATATCAAGGAAGTGTCCAATAGATGAAATTTAATGTGGAGAACAAATTGGAGGAGTTGAGAGACCAAACAGGAGAAAGTGAGACAATCCAGAGATTATCAATAGTAGAAGCTGCCTACCATCCCTAGGACTGAAAGAAGACAGGGAATAGGTAGTATTACTATAGCCCAGGTACCAGGTTTATTGTAGAGTCTGCCAGATAGTAACTATAACAATTGAGGGAAGGCTCTTCAGCAGAAACTAGAAATTCAGAGGAGACCCAGTTACAGCCAGATATGCCACTTGAATTAGAGACCACTGTGCTGGATACCTTTTATTGGTGCCCAGCCAGCATCCATTTCTATTTCATCTGATATTTACACCATGAGTTTTCTTTCCAGGTAACTGCTCCTTTCCCATTTGGTGCTGTCTTGGTGATAAAGTCATGCAAGGTCATCTGCCTAGCTGTAACCAGGGCATAAGTGGGCATGTGATCCATGGTATTCCATGCACATTCTCTCTCAGCAATTTTAATCTTGAGAACAAGGACAGAAAAATAGTTAGAATTGTTTCGGCCATATGATGGTACCTTGAAAAGAATTTACCTCAATTCCCACCTACCTAGATTCCCAAAGACACTCTAAGTCATATTGTGTTTCATTTTTCCCAAAAGCTTTTATCAGTAGTTCCACTAAATTTCTTTATTGTTCAAGTTTTCTTAAGTCTGGTGATTCTTTTTTTATTTTTATAAATATATTTTACTGATTATGCTATTGCAATTGTTTCAATTTCCTCTTTTGCTCCCCTCCACCCAGTACCCCTTATTCTCTCCAGCAATCCCCACCCTTAGTTCATGTCCATGGGTCATGCATATGTTATTTGGCTTCTCCATTGCCTATACTGTTTTATTTTTGTTTAAATTTTATTTTAATTGTTGTTCAAGTACAGTTTTATGTCTTTTACTGCCATCCCAGCCCACCCACCCAGCCCTCCTCCCCACCTCCCTCCCATTTCCACCCCCCCCCAGTTTTTGTCCATGTGTCCTTTATACTTGTTCCTGTAAACCCTTCCCCTTTTCCCCTGAAATTCCCCTGAAATTCTCTCCCCTCTCCCCTCTGGTCACTGTCAGCCTGTTCTCTATTTCAGTGTCTTTGGTTATATTTTGCTTGATTTTTTGTTTTGTTGTTTAGGTTCCTGTTCAAGGTGAGACCATATGGTATTTGTCTATTACCACCTGGCTTATTTCGCTTAGCATAATGCTTTCCAGTTCCATCTATGCTGTCACGAAGGGTAAGAGCTCCTTCTTTCTTTCTGCTGCATAGAATTCCATTGTGTAAATGTACCATAGTTTCTTGATCCATTCATTTACTGATGGGCACCTAGGTTGCTTCCAACACTTGGCTATTGTGAATTGTGCTGCTATGAACATAGGGGTGCATAGGTTCTTTTGGATTGATGTTTCAGGGTTCTTAGGATATAATCCTAGCAGTGGAATTGCTGGGTCAAAAGGTAGGTCCATTTTTAGTTTTCTTAGAAAATTACATACTGCTTTCCATAGTGGTTGTACCAGTCTGCAATCCCACCAACAGTGCACTAGGGTCCCCTTTTCTCCACATCCTCTCCAACACTTGTTGTTTGTTGTTTTGTTTATGATGACCATTCTGACCCGTGTGAAGTGGTATCTCAGTGTGGTTTTAATTTGCTTCTCTCTGATAGCTAGTGATATTGAGCATCTTTTCATTTGTCTCCATTGCCTATACTGTTCTTAACATTTCCCTGGCTATTCTGTACCTGCCAATTTGTACTTCTTTTTTTATTGTTGTTTAGTTACAGTTGTCCCAATTTATCCCCCATTGCTATTCCCCTGCCCCACCCACCACCACTGCTTTCACAGTCAACCCCACCCTGTAGTCCACCAATTTGTACTTCTTATCCCTGCACCTTTTTCCCCATTTTCCCCCTCCAACTGATAACCCTCCAAATGATCTTCATATGTATGATTCTGTTTCTGTTCTGCTTGTTTGCTTAGTTTGTTTTTTAGATTCAATTGTTGATAGTTGTGAATTTTTTAATATTTCCTATAATAAGAGTTTGGTGATAATGAACTCCTTTAGCTTTACCTTGTCTGGGAAGTGCTTTATCTGTGCTTTCATCCTAAATGATAGCTTTGCTGAATATAGTAATCTAGGCTGTAGGTCCTTGTTTTTCATCACCTTGAATACTTCTTTCCAGTCCCTTCTAGCCTGCAAAGTCTTATAGGAACTCCTTTGTAGTAACTCTCTGCTTTTCTTGCGCAGCTTTTAATATTCTCTCTTTATCTTTAACCTTTGACATCTTAATTATGATGTGTCTTGGTGTGATCCTCTTCATGTCCACCTTGTTCAGGACTCTGCTTCCTGGAATTGTATGTGTATTTCCTTCACCAAATTAAAGAAGTTTTCTGCCATTATTTTTTCCAAATAAGTTTTCAATTTCTGGCCCTTTCTTTTCTCCTTTCTGGCACCCTTATGCTACAAATGTTGGTGTGTTTTAAGTTGTCTAGAGGCTCCTCATGCTATCCTCATTTTTAAATATTTTTTTCTTCTTGCTATTCTGATTGATTTTTTCTTCCTTGTGTTCCAAATCATTGATTTGATTCTTGTCTTCATGCACTCCGTTGTTGATTTCTTGTAAATGTTTCTGTTTTTTTAAATGTTGAATGAAACAATGTATTATTTATTTATTTAAAGATTTTGTTCATTTATTTTTAGAAAAAGGGAAAATGAGGGGGAAGAGAGGGAGAGAAACATCAATGTGTTTCTCTCATGCATCCTCAACCAGGGACCTGGCCTGCAACCCAGGCAGGTGCCCTTGAATTGAATTGGTGAACCTTTGGTTTGCAGGCTCACACTCAATACACTGAGCCACACCTTCCAGGGCTGTTTCTTTATTTCACTTGGTGTAAACTGCCTGGATCTTTTTTATCCTGTTGATGTACCTACTGAGTCCCTTGAGCATCCTAATAAGTATTTTGAACTCTGCATCTAATAGATTACTTATATCCATTTTGTTTAGTTCTTTCTCTGGAGTTTTGTTCTGTTCTTCCATTTGGGCCATATTTCTTTGTCTCCTCATTTTGGCAGACTCCCTATGTTTGTTTTTATGTATTAGGTAGAGCTGCTTTGACTCCCTGTCTTAGTAGTGTCACCTAACATAGAAAACCTCACCTGTCAGTTACATGGGGCAAAGGCTTAGTTAAGCACTAGGGCAGGACAACCCCTGTGAACTAGGTTGATGGACTCTCAGATATCCTGTTGCCACTCTGTGGCTCTGTGTGTTGGGGGGTGGGGCACAGAAACGGGACAGTGGCCTGGCTGGTGTGGCTCAGTGGATTCAGTGCTGGCCTTTGAACCAAAGCTTCACCAGTTCGATTCCCAGTCAGGGCACACGTCTGGGTTGGGAGCCAGGTCCTTAGTAGGGGGCACATGAGAGGCAACCACACATTGATGGTTGCCTCTTTCTTTCTTCCTCTCTCCCTTCCCCTCTCTAAAAATTAGTAAAAATTTTTTTTTTAAGAAATGGGGCAATGGCTGCTGCCTGGCCTCTGTAGTTTTTTCTGGGAAGAAGCTGCCCCCAAGAACTTGCCCTGATGCCAGACATTTCAGTTTCTCCCTGTATGCGACTGATGCCCTTCAAGCTGCTGGCCTGGTGCTATAGCCCAGAGGAAGTGAGTCTGCATAAGTCCTAAATCTGTTGTGGGCCCTATAAGAGGGTACACTTCAGAATCCCACAGTTTCTTCTCCTGCCCCAACCCTCATTTGGTTATTAGAACTAGAAGTTATGGGGACTTATCTTCCTGGCAGTGGTACCCTGGGCTGGGTGGCCTGGTGTGCCTCACTCCTGAGATATCCCTCCTGATTTTTATCCACCACAAGTGGGTATGGAACCATCCATTCTGTGCATCTCTGCATCTCTGCCTCTCCTACCCATCTGAGTGAATTGTGGCTTCTTTAATTCCTTGATTGATGGACTTCCATACAGCTCAATTTTCTGATGATTCTGGGTGATAGTTATTTTGTACTTTAGTTGTAATTTTTGCTTTGGTTGTGCAAGTAAGAGAGCCATGTTTACCTATGCCTCCATCTTGACCAGAAGTTAAGTCTGGCAATTTTTAACTATAGTGTTAGCCATTTCCTCATACATCAAGTCCTTGTTTCCAGTCCTCAGAATGCCTTTCCAAGGAAGGGCATTAAAAATGTATCCTTGGCCTTAAAAATGTATACTCATCCTTCAATACCCAATTTAAATGTTACTTCTTCTGTGAATCATTCCCCATTCCCAACTCTGTTTAGAAAACTTTAGTTGTTTACTCTTTCAGTTTCCTACAACACTATACATATCTCTGTCTCAGCACTTGTCATACTGTCTGATTATTCTGCATTTTCTTGTCTGTCTCCCTTCTAGACTGTGAGGTTCTTGAAGCCAGAGCTATGTCTTATTTTATCTCAGGATTCTTAGTACCTAACTGGTTGGCACATAGTAAATGCTTGATAATAGTTTCATGAATGTATGGAAAAGTGAATGAATAATGTTACCAGCAATAAAGACAGGAAAACAATGAGAGAGAGAGAGAGAGAGAGAGAGAGAGAGAGAGAGAGAGAGAGAGAGAGAGAGAGAGAGAGAGAGAGAGAGAGAGAGATTGATTATGAATGGGAATAGGGCAGTGAAGAGCAACCATTAATTACAAGGTGGTACAAGGAAATATTGTTTTGGGTTCAGAGATATAGACAGAGGTTTTAGTGTTCCACTTGAGATGATAGTCATTAGATTCTGTAGAGACTTAAAGAATATGAGTTCAGTGGTATGCTGGTAAATATTTAACAACTAGCTCTCTGGGGGAAAAAGATCTTAATTTGTAGCAGTTGGCAATTTCCTTCTTATAATTACTCCCACCATGGCCAATTTCGAGCTCTCAATGTGGCATCATTAAATGCAGAGTTGAGAAGAGATATTCTGCAGAACAACATTATATAGTATTTCCACCATATAGCTACAACAGATATACATAACTTTAAGTCACAAAAATAGTAAAATGCAGTAAAATAATTAATAAATGATGCACATTTATATCTTTATTCAAATGTAAGCTTATGTATTTTAATTTTCAATGATGGCTGTGTTAACTATTTCCTTGTAAAGTTCCTGAAAATTTAACTATCAGCTCTCATGAACAGGTATGAGCCAGTAGAATAGCACTATAGCCAGCTGCATCACTGGGCTACCTGGGGACTCAGAGAAGCCCAAATAGACAGAGGCATACCCAGGTGAGATAAGGATTGTCACTTATCTCACCTGGGCATGTCTGTCACTGTCAACTGTTACTGTAATATGATCAAGAAGATTCAGCCTGATAGGTTTTAAAAAATGAGTGAGACACAGAGGCAAGAAATAGATAAACACTGTGATTTCCTGGTACCCAGGGGAGAAACTATGGATACTTGGGAGCTCCAAATACTAGATAACTCCAAAACAGAATACCTCTGATTTATGGCATAATCTTCCTTATTGCTGAAAATTGTGTTTATAATTGAGATTAAACCAGTGATCAAAACAACTTGTTCTTTTGAGAACTTCCACTTCTCTGGACTGAGATGGTGCTTATAAAGCTATGTTGAGAGATACTGCTCTCTAAAATTTATGCAATCCACAGTTTAGCCTTCTTCACATAGTATCTAGTTCTTAAAACTCCTCTTTTATGCAAATGAGAAAAATGTATTTGGAATGCCTAGATACTGGTTCAGATTTTATGCATGCAAGAAAAAGGTGGTACCAATAATAGTCTGCCAAGAAAGTCTCACCTTTGCAAACTCAGGTTGTCCCTTTGCGGTGAATTGGACAAATTTGTGATTCCTTATTTTGACATTATATTTTTGTTCTTATTTAATCTTGAGTTCCACCTTCACAGGATACTTTTAGTACCTTTGAAAAACACAAAAAAACAATACAGCTCAGCACCTGGTATCATAATTATAAAAGCACCTACTCTGTGCTTAGCACGCTATATCCATCATCTCATTTAATCCTCAAAAAAAAAAAAACCCAATATGTGAGCACTATTATTTTCTCATTTACAAATGAGAAAAGTGCAAATCAGAAAGGCAAATTACCCTGCCTAAGTTCACATAGCTCATGAGAGCAGACCTGTGGTTTAAAACCAGGTTTGTCTGATGGCTAAGTCTCAAAGAGTCTCTGCTACACCATATTGCCTTATGAGCTATCTCTTCACTTGGAGAGGCTAGCCTGGAAGAGAGGGTATTCTGTGTACAGTGTCAAAGGATAAGTAGAAAGGTATGTGTCTTTCTGAAGAGTCACATAGGGATTCTGAGCTCAGGCCCATAAGATTTAAAAACTCATTTAATTGTCCCACATAATCTTAAAAGAACTTTAAACAAAAATTTCTTTTTAAAAGCTTTAAAAAAACTTATTACATAAAATTAGACATCATAGCTCCTTTTCTTATTTCTAATTCCTTTTCTTTGTCATACTTTGGGAAGGAAAGCTTTTCCTAGCAGTTTAACCTGCATCTCTTGTTTAGCATAAAAATCTCTCCAGTGTTCATCTCAGCTATCACATCAACTTGCCTTCATATTTCATCTCTCTCTCTCTCAACCTAAAAGAAAACCTTTAGTGAAGGCAAGAAAAGGAGAGAGAAAGACTAGTGGTGACCTCTCTCCTATGACATTTCTCCTTTTTCCCTTTCCAAGAGTAAGGACTAAATGCTCAATTTGCTAGGTTTATTCCAGTCATGTAAAGTTTTATATCCATTTTTGCCACTTTTATTACAGGGCTCCTTTTATCTTCCCTTTTATTAGTGTTCTTTTCCCTTCCCTTCTTTGCTGCCCAGTGTTCTTCCCTTCTGCAGTCCTGTCAGGAGCCGGTAATCAGCTCCTCCACCCTCCCCAACTCCCAGTGAAACAAAAATGGCTGGAAGCATATAGACCTGTGGTTCTCTACCCTGGTTGAATTATGGAATCATCTGGGAACTTTAAAAAATACATTGTCTAGCTTCCTAGATGATAATTATAATTGCATTCTCTGGGTCTGTCTTCCTTGCCCCACTTTTTTCTTTATCAAAATTTGCTCTCATGTATCAATTACTTGGGAAAGGATCTAATAAATTCATCTATATAAGGCATTGATAACTGATAGAAGCTTAATGTATTAGTCATCAGTGGGATTTTTCACTTTGATTATAAAAAAATTTACAAAAAACTATGATTGCAGAAATTCAGACATGGGAGAGATATTTGGGTTGGAAGTTTTCCAGTCCCCAATTCATGTTATATAGGTTAGTGTCTTCCATGTTTTTCATACACACACACACAAACAGCCATTACAAACCTTAACTAAAACCAAGGAAACTGAATTAAAAAATCAATGATTATAATCATTTTGTTATAGTGAGAATAACAATAACTTATTTGTAATATTTCACCAAGACACTTATATATGGCCAAATAATTACTGGAGTTACAGGTCAGGTTTGATATCACTTTGGTTTCTTTTTTTACCTGTATTTTTATTAAAAGGAAGAAAAACCCAATTCACAAATTAAACTTGCACCAAGTATTTGGTGACTCTGGCAGATAGTTTTGGATATTCATGTCCAGAAGAACATTAAATTAGAAATTTGGAATTATTTATCACTAAAGGCTACATTCAACACTCCATCAGACAGGAAAGTGATAATCATTTTGCACTTAGAAGTTGAAAGGGTGAATGTTTCAACTTGGAAGATAGGAGAAATAGATCTAATCTTTGTTGCATTCAGCTCTGAAAGGTATTTTTTCATGTTTCATTACAGCATGAGGATGTGGCTATAAAATATGTCATTTCTTTTTCTTCAATGAGCAAAGAAAAGAATTCTTAGAGATTTAACCATTTGTACCACATTGAAGTCATATAAAGAAATCCTGATATCATAAAATAGTAACATTTAAGCACTGAAGTGATAAGCTCAGGCTGATCAAAATACAAAATATATTGCTGAGAATATATTTCTTCATAAAGAATAAAGAAATGCTTTATGTTTTGTCCCTCAAAAAACTTGGGAGAATATCTTTCCCCTTGAATGGCCCTCATAAATCAGTGTGGAAAGACACTCTTATACTTACTGCCCATATTTTCACTTAGCATCATGATAACATAAACACTCAATGGCAGATATGTTTTCACAATCCAAATCTGGGCTCTTATCATCAGCACTGAATCAAAATGAAGGCATATTATTTACCACTAATGTTTCTTCAAATACATCTAAGCATGAATTGTCATGCAGGTACAGCTTCTTTTATTCATGTGGCTGCAGGTCATAGCTGCTGCTTTGTCAACATTGATTTTAGGCCAATTTTTTCAGTCTATCACATATCTCAAAATGATCTTTAAGTAAATGATTATTATCTTATCTTGAAGGCTTATTTTTCTGTGATAAATGGAACAAAAGTTTACTAGCTATTTTCTTGAATATACATGTCAATATGCCAAATAAAACACCCTCAGCATATCCACATATTAAGAATTGTTCTTCCAGTCCTTCTAGCATGACTCAGTGGATTGAGTGACAGCCTGTGAACCAAAGGGTCACAGGTTCAATTCCCAGTCAGGGCACATTCCTGAGGGGCAGGCCAGGTCCCCAGTAGGGGGTGCTCAAGAGACAACCACACATTGATGTTTCTCTCCCTCTCTTTCTCCCTCCTTTCCACCCTCCCTTCCCCCTCTCTAAAAAATAAATTTAAAAAATCTTTAAAGAATAATTGTTCTTTCATTGTGCAATCCAATAATATTATGCAAGATTTGATAGTGATAAATTGTGTCAAAAATTTATTCTAAATTTTTAATGAATATAGTAGCTGCCACAAACATTGTCATTAGTTGTATAAGTTTCTTAGAGATAGGGATGACACACAATGAGGAGCCCTCCAGTCTGAAGTGGAAACAGGAACCTGACCTAGACTTAGAGTTCCAGCCAAGATGGAGGCATAGGTAGAAATGCTGTGCTTCCTTGCACAACCAAAAGAAGGATAACAACCAATTTAAAAACAATAAACACTCAGAAGTGCCAGAAAATCAAACTACACGAGACTCTGACAACCAAGGAGTTAAAGAAACATTCACCCAGATTGGTAGGAGGGGCACAGACAGTACATAGACAGCCCAGTGGAGAGGATGCTGGGCAAGGTGGCAGACCAAGTAGTCAAGGTGGGGCTGGCTGAAAGGGAAACTACAGACTCAAAGCTAGCTGTAAACTACCGAGGGGGTTGCCATGGCAGGAGAAACTCCCAATCTCACAGGAGAGTTCATTGGAAAGTGGGGCTAGAGTAGAGTAAGAGGGAAGCATTGTTCCCTTTCTGACCCCTCCCCCACAGATAGCACCACAATGCAGTGAAATGGGTTGCCCCATCCTGGCGAATATGTAAAGCTCCACCCCCTTACAACATAACAGATGTGCCAAGATAAAGAAATATGGAAGAACAGATCTAAACACCAGGAAAAGAGCTAAGCAACAAAGAGAGAGACAACCTATCTGATGCAGTTTTCAAAACACTGATAATCAGGATGCTCACAGAACTGACTGAGCTTGGTCACAAAATGAAGGAAGAAATGAAGGCTACACAAAGTGAAATAAAGCAAAATATACAGGGAATCAACAGTGAAGGGAAGGAAACTGGGACTCAAATCAATGGTTTGGAACAAAAGGAAGAAATAAACATCCAGCCAGATCAGAATGAAGAAACAAGAATTCAAAAAAATGAAGAGAGTCTTAGGAAGCTATGAGACAACTTTAAGTTTTCTCACATCTCAATCATAGGGGTGCCAGAAGGTGAAGAGGAAGAGCATGAAACTGAAAACTTATTTGAAAAAATAATGAAGGAAAACTTCTCCAGGCTGGCAAAGGAAGTAGACTTCCAAGAAGTCCAGGAAGCTCAGAGAGTCCCAAAGAAATTGGACCCAAGGAGGAACACACCATAACACATCATCGTTAAGTTACCCAAGATTAAAGGTAAAGAGAGAATCTTAAAAAGCAGCAGGAGAAAAGGAGACAGTTACCTACAAAGGAGTGCCCATAAGGCTATTAACCGATTTCTCAAAAGAAATTTTGCAGGCAAGAAGGAGCTGGAAAGAAGTATTCAAAGTCATGAAAGGTAAAGAACTCCACTGAAGATTCCTCTATCCAGCAAAGCTATCATTTAGAATGGAAGGGCAGATGAAGTGCTTCCCAGATAAAGTCAAATTAAAGGAGTTCATCATTGCCAAGCCTTTATTATATGAAATGTTAAAGGGACTTACCTAAGAAAAAGAAGATAAAAATACGAACAATAAAATGACAACAAACTCACAACTATCAATAACTGAACTTAAAAGAAACAAAAACTAAAACTAAGCAAACAACTAGAACACAAACAGAATCACAGAAATGGAGATCACATGGAGAGATATCAGTGGGGAGGGGTGGGGGAGAATGGGGGAAAAGGTACAGGGAATAAGAAACATAAATAGTAAGCATAAAATACACGGGGAAAGGTTAAGCATGGTATAGGAAACAGAGAAGCCAAAGAACTTATATGTGCAACCCATGGATATGAACTAATGCAGGGGGTAATGGTGGAGGCACAGGATGGAGGAGGGAGAAAGGGGAGAAAGAAACTGGAACAACTGTGATAGCATAATCAATAAAATATACTTAAAACAAACAAAATAGTGTTAGAAGCAGTGCGTATACTCTAATCAGTGCAATTTTGTTAATACCATTGTAGTTTAGGCATCTTATCTCTTAGTAATAATATTTATCAGTTTAGTATTGGAAAGCATTATTTTCTGCTTGTTCTGGAGACATTCGACAGGTTACCACAGAGGTCTGTGTGCTTTCTATGAAAATATTATGAAAGCTATGGTGGCACCACTGGGTGAATTTCCATAACGGACTATGATCTCCACACAATATAAGTTAGTATTCATGTATTCATTGTTTTAATTCCTTTTTACTAATTTGTGATGTTATGTTAGCAGAAATTGTTTTTATCAGAAAAAGCCACATACTAATACCATTAATCATGATAAATAACATTGTAAATTAAAGGCTTTTTGCCTTGAACATCAACCATATTTTCAGATTTACTTATTATAATGCATATGTCTTTACATCATAGAAGTATTTTCATGCCAAAATCAAGTTCATGACTTTGGGGTTTTTTATTGATTCTAGAGAGAGAGGAAGGAAGTCAGGGAAAAAGACAGAGAAACATCAGTGTGAGACACAGACATCTATTGGTTGCCTCTTGCACATGTCCTGGCTAGGGACAGAACCTGCAACCCGGGCATGACTGGGAGTCGAATTGGTGACTTTTTGCTTTGCAGGATAATGCCCAACCAAATCAGCCACACCAAATAGGGCCAGTATTTGTGTTTTTAATGTTACCTTGAGTTGCTATTGTTTTCCATCACTGCTTTTACACTTGAATGAACCATTTTTGAGGCATTAATACATTTTGGGAATTAAAAATAAAAATTAAAAAATGGTAACCATTAAACATGCAAACTTAAGAATATAACCAATGACAAGAGCAAATGATATGACACAAACAATATCTTCACTAAATGTTATCCAAGATGAATCAATTGCTGCATTCTTTGTAGTATATATACAGCATCACCTATTAACAGCACCATTGAGATTTTTTGGGGAGAAACATAATCAGGAATAACCCTGCCATTATGTCTCACAAGCTCTGGCGCAGAATGAAAATACATTATATTACCAGAAATAAAACCATTATACAGATGGGAAAACTGAATCTTAGAGAAGCAAAGTATCTTACCCAAAGTTTCACAAGTGTGAATCAACCCAAGTTGCACAAGTTGGACAATTAGCTGCCTCACTGAGGTATCAAGATAAGCATCATCTCCTTGGGCATTGATGATGAATGACTGAAAGAGATGAGGATTATTTAGTTTTGGAAACAATGAAGCCTGGCTGGGGAGCAAGAATGGCAGAGAAATCTGTGTTCAATTGTGTGAAGGACATTCCTGAGAATAAGGAGCAGTCCTGTCTGGTTGGTTGTCCTGAGGGCAGAACGTGGGTCTATAAGAGAAAGTTACAGGGCAGCAGAAACAACATTCTGTCAAGTGGAATCCTGAGCCTGCTGAGGCAGGGAGCTCCCAGGTCCCTCCCAGTTCAATTGGAAAGTGGATGGGAGTGCTTGGCAGGAAGGCTGAAGAGGGGGTGCTATACCAGGTGCAGAGGATGGGAGCAGATGACCTGAAGTATTTTCTAGTCTGAGTCTGATGAGGGTCTGGAGGTAGAAAGGCTGATGAAGCAGGACAGATGGAGTCTAGGCCCCTCTGCACCTGACACTCTGGTGCCTTGAGTAGGCTCTGTCTCCTGGCTGCCCAGCTGCAGCCCTGCCTGTTTCCTGGGTGTCCAAGGGGAGCCTGTGAGGTTCAGGGTGGGAGTCTGCGATCTCTGCCTTCCAAAGACACATGGGCTGTTTCTCCTGCAGCAGTCAAGGTTCCAAGTCCACATTTTGGCTCCTTCTCCTGCACAGTTCCCTGAATCTAAACTTTAATTTTGAAGGTCGGAGAACAGAAAGGACTTAGGGTACTGTCTGTACTTGGCAGGCAATGCTGTAGAAAGGTAAACTCACCTTAACCATTGGTTGTTCTCAAACCACAGAACATCTTTTACCTGAAAAATACCCTCTAGCTTAACTCTACCCACACCAATGAGTTGTAATTCCCATGTCCAATAATACCCATCTTGGCTTTAATTATAAACGCAGCAGAAATAAAACACCATGACTTAAGACAAGGTGAAGAGGACAGATAACACCTGATTTGCAATGTGATCAAGACTCCAGTGTTACTGGTGTCATCAGAAGACTTTTCCAAGATCAATGGTAGATTTTAGAGACTTATTTAAACCATCTCCTTGCAATGTTATAGTATTGCCTGTATGCCTAATTATGGCTGACAGGAGATAACTGCACTTGAACAACAATAAAATAGGGAAAAGAAAAATAAAGAATTCTCTATGGCAGTGTTAGGGGTGAACACTGAATAGATGGCTAAGAATGCTCTCCTATGCTCAGAAGAGATATATAGCTGGTATGCACTATGATTAAAACTCTCAGGTTAAAATACTAACATACTTCTGTACTGGCTTGTAAATAGTGACAACTCTTAAGTAGGCTACCCTAACCTACTCCTCCCCAGGCTCATGCCTCACCTCTCTATGATGCAGCAACTGCTGTGACCAAAGGTGCTCAATATTTTTGAATATTACCCCTGATTAAGTCTCAGGTCTTTTGTCTGGGAGAAGGGATGTGAGACCTTGTCAAGCACTTCAATAGCAAGAAGCGAAAATTGGAAGGATCTTAGTGTACTGTATGTAAAGAGGAAATACAGAGTAATTTAGGTCAGCAAAAAGAGTCTGTGAAGGGCTGGATTCTAATTCCCAACATCATGATCTGAGGTAAAAGACTTAAGCTCTTTATAACAAAGTGGATTTAGCACTATAAAGCATAATACTATGTTCCAAGAGCTGATGAAGGACAAGAAAGGTTTTCTTTAAATCTATACATTGAGATTTGTTAATTATTATTATTGTTCCTCTGATAATTCTTAGTACAATAGAGTACACCAATTTTTTTCATAATACAGGGATCCTCCTTGGAATATCTGTCGCATTTAATAGTACCAGCTAACAGACTGAGCACTTACTCAACCAGACACTATTCTAAGCACTTTACATATAGCATCCAATTTAATGCAATGATTCAGACATCATTTTCATCTCTATTTGATGTTGAAGGAACTGA
Source organism: Anoura caudifer (assembly GCA_004027475.1). Lineage (NCBI taxonomy): Eukaryota > Metazoa > Chordata > Mammalia > Chiroptera > Phyllostomidae > Anoura > Anoura caudifer. The sequence goes on from PVKU01013832.1 coordinate 22,653, forward strand.
AACTCAGGAATTATTTAACTTGCCCAAGTCACTCAGCTGGTAAGTGGCTAAACAAGGTCTTGAACTGAGGCAGTCTGACTTTTGAGCCCTTATGTCTACCCACTATGCTATACTGATATGATTGACCAAGCCCTACTACTGCAAACATGTTATATGCTAGGGAACTTTCATACAAATTACCTCATTTAATGCTCCAACATCTACCTTAAGGGAGGCATTGTAACCTTCATTTTACAAGGAAACTGAAGCTTGGAGCTAAAGCCACTTATCCAAGGTCACCTAGTCAATGTTATCAGAGCTGCAGCTCTAACTCAAGTCTTTTAAGCCAAAGGTTGTGTCTCCTTGCCTCAGGTGTTTTCCTATGTCCCCAATAATTTACCTGTTTCTGGTATTTTTTCTTCCCTGTCTTTATGTTCTCAAGGTCATCTTCATTTTTTCCAGATTGGTAATTCCCTTCCTGGGACCCCTGGTAACATTCAGCCTTTAATATTGCCCTCTAACCAGTCTATAATCTGCTTCTCATTAAAATGTCCACCAGATTTAGTGTCCATTGATCTTTGCCTGAACCAGTTTTTACAGGATGGTTGTAAATAGTGATTTTTTCAACTTTACTACTCCCATCTTCCAAATCCTCTACAGCTGAAATCACAAAGCTGGCCCTATATCTACTTCCTGAGTCAGGCAAGCAAACTTACTTAATGACCCTTGTATCAGTTACAGTGTTTTGGGTTGTGACTAAGGTTATCTGACTAATTCTCATTTAGACAATAAAGACATTTCATGATTTCACATACGGAAGCAAGTTGATTCCAAGGTTGCTTAATTCAGTAGTTTAATAATGTTATCAAAAACCCAGGCTTTTTCCATCTTTATGCTCTACCATCTAGGTACGTAATGATGTCTCCCTTTTCTTCAACAGCACATATTCCCTAAAATTGCAACAATAGAGATCACCATGGCCCCTGTATGAAGATACCTGAATTCAGGAAGCATGCCATTTTTCTCAAATAACTTCTTTTAAATTGGTTTGTCCCCAATTACCCTATTAAAAATTATAATCCCACCACTGGCATTCCTTCCCTTCCTCCCCTGCTTCATTTTTCTCCATATTATTTGTTACCATCAGGCATAGCATATATTTTATTTGTTTTCTCTCTCCCACTTTAGAATGTAAGCTCAATGAAGGTAGAGAATTTAGTCTGTTTTGCCTACTCTTGTATCCCCAGTACCTAGGACATTGCCTGGCACATAGAACTTACTTAATAAATACTTGTTGAATTAATTAATGGCCTCAAGATGACTGCTGGAGCACTAAACATCATATCCTCAAACAACAACATTCTTTTTTTAAATATATTTTATTGATTATGCTATTACAGTTGTCCTATTTTTTTCTCCCCTTTGTTCCCCTCTGCCCTGCATCCCTCTTACCAACAGCATTCCCCCACCTTAGTTCATGTCCATGAGTCATACATATAAGTTCTTTGGCTTTTCCATTTCCCATACTATTCTTAACCTCCCCCTGTCTGTTTTGTACCTACCAATTATGCCTCTTATTCCCTGTACCTTTTCCTTTGTTCTCCCCCTCCCCAATGATAACCCTCCATGTGATCTCCATTTTTGTGATTCTGTTCCTGTTTCAGTTATTTGCTTAGTTTGTTTTTGTATTGTATTGTATTTTTAGGTTCAGCTGTTGGTAGTTGTGAGTTTGTTGTCATTTTACTATTTGTACTTTTTATCTTCTTTTTCTTAGATAAGTCCCTTTAACATTTCATATAATAAGGGCTTGGTGATGATGAACTCCTTTAACTTAACTTTATCTGGGAAGCACTTTATCTGCCCTTCCATTCTAAATGATAGCTTTGCTGGATAGAGTAATCTTGGATGTAGATCCTTGCCTTTCATGACTTTGAATACTTCTTTTCAGCCCCCTCTTGCCTGCAAAGTTTCTTTTAGAGATCAACTGATAGCCTTATGGGCACTCCTTTGTAGGTAACTGTCTCCTTTCCTCCTGCAGCGTTTAAGATTCTCTCCTTATCTTTAATCTTGGCTAATGTAATTATGATATGCCTTGGTGTGTGCTTCCTTGGATCCAACTTCTTTGGGACTTTCTGAGCATCCCAGACTTCCTGGGAGTCTATTTCCTTTTGCCAGATTGGGAAAGTTCTCCTTCATTATTTTTTCAAATAAGTTTTCAATTTGTTGTTTTTCCTCTTCTCCTTTTGGCACCCCTATAATTCAGATACCGGAACACTTAAAGTTGTCCCAGAGGTTCCTAAGCCTCTCCTCATTTTTTTGGATTTTTGTTTCTTCATTCTGTTCTGGTTGAATGTTTGTTTCTTCTTTCTGTTCCAAATCATTGATTCGAGTCCTGGTTTCTTTCTTTTCTCTGTTGGTTCCCTGTACATTTTCCTTTATTTCACTTTGCATAGCCTTCACTTCTTCCTCTATTTTGTGACCATATTCAACCATTTCTGTGAGCATCCTGATTACTGGTGTTTTGAACTGTGCATCTGATAGGTTGGCTTTCTCTTCATTGTTTAGTTCTATTTTTGGAGCTTTGATCTGTTCTTTCACTTGGACAAGATTTTTTGTTTCAGGTCTCCTGTTACATTGCAAGGGACAGAGCCTTAAGAATTCACCAGGGCAGGGCAACCCACTTTGCTGCATTGTGGCACTGTCTGTGGGGGAGGGGCAGAGAGGGAACAATGCTGCTTCCTGGGCTCCCCACCAGCTTTCAGTCACTTCCCCCACTACCCACAGCAAATTGGGCCCTTCTCATGCTGATTCTCAGGTGGGTGGTTTTGTGTACGTTCTAGGGCCCTGTGGGTCTCTCCAATGAACTGTCCTGTGAGGCTGGCAGTTTCTCCCACCACCACAACCTTGACTGGTTTTTATAGTCAGAGGCTTTATTTCCTCGTGCTGCTTTGCTGGAACCCTGGGTTGCATGGTCTGTCTCGCTGTCCAGTTGTTCCTCCTTGTTTATCCACATACAATTATGGAACCACCTGGTCCACTAGCCACCACTTTGCCACAAGTTCTCTTCACCCTGGATGCCCATCTCCACCCCTCCTACTGTTACAGAGAAAACAGAAGGTTCTCGAGACTGGCAAAACACTTCCAAAGTCTCACTTTCTTGAACCTGAGGGGTCAGTCTTCCACGGGCAATTCAGATCCCGGACAAGCCCTCCAAAACTGTTACAGAGCAAAAGAAGGTCCGTTATTGTCCGCCGCCTTATGGAAAGATGTCTCTCAAAGCCAGAGATTTTTGAAAAGGAAAGGAAATGTTTATTAATGCTATACAGAGTTAAAGTAGTAACCTAACATCTCCATTAATATATCAAAGTCCTTTAGGATACCCAGACACCCACAGTGCTTCCTATCTCCCTCTGCCCTAAGTCAGGGTACCGTAATTGCAAGGAAGAGAAGCAAACATCTGGGATCCAGGCTCTTGACACTGTCAGCTGTGTCATCGTCCAGGCAGGATCTCTGGTTAATCCAAAGCCATGTGGCACCTTCTCATGGCCCACTGGCAAGAGTTCTCTCACCCTTCTTCCAGGCAGTCTCTCTTGCTCCCAGGCCACACAGCCAAAGGGAGCACCCCAAAGCCGCGTGGTCCTTCTTCTACCAAAGCTGTGGGGAAGGGGTCCCCACTCTGGAAAAGCCACGTGGCAATTCTCTGCTAAAGCCACATGGTGATTTTCCCTCACAGGGTTGTGAGGGTCCTAACTCTTGGGAAAGCA
>PVKU01013833.1:0-26386 GCA_004027475.1 Anoura caudifer
GGCGACCACCACCACCCCTGTGCTGTCCCCAGGTCCACAAGAGCCTGCAGAGGATCCGGGAACGGAAGTTGGCCAACTTCATCCCCTGGGGCCCAGCCAGCATCCAGGTGGCCCTGTCGAGGAAGTCTCCCTACCTGCCCTCTGCCCACCGGGTCAGCGGGCTCATGATGGCCAACCACACCAGCATCTCCTCGGTGAGTTTCCGGTTTGCAGCTATTTCCCCATAGTAGTTTTCCTGGTTGTGCCTCACCTATCTGCATCCCTGCTGTTCTGCTTCTGGCCTTTTTTACTGTGAAGACAGCCCACCCCTGGTTCCCTGGCTCTCTCGGCCGTATTTTTCCTCCAAGTTCTTTGTGACCCTTGCTTTCTGCCCGCCTCAAGCTCTTTGAGCGGACCTGTCGCCAGTACGACAAGCTGCGGAAGCGGGAGGCCTTCCTGGAGCAATTCCGCAAGGAGGACATCTTCAAGGAGAACTTCGACGAGCTGGACACGTCCAGGGAGATTGTGCAGCAGCTCATCGACGAGTACCACGCAGCCACACGGCCAGACTACATCTCCTGGGGCACCCAGGAGCAGTGAGCGCCCCAGGACAGAGACCCTCATCTGCCTTACTGGTCGGCCCAGGCTCTGCCTGGCTGACCACTCCCTCCGAGCACAGATCAGGGACCTCGTACATTCTTTGTCATAAACACACACACTCTCTGTTGGCCTGGGGACACGTTTGTTTCTCCTTTTGAGACTATTTATGTTTAATAAAGCACTGGAGGTAAATCACTGGTCTCTTTGAAGGCTTGGAGAACCAGAGAAGGGAAACGCCTGTTCTCTCTCCATCGCTGACAGGACCTTCCCCCACTTCAGCATCTTCAGCTCTGAGCAAACAGCCACCCCTCGCTTTTCCTTCTGCCTGGATTTAGAGAACATGGGTGGGGTGGAGCTACCTGAGAAGGTTTTTCCCGTGGTAGAAAGGCCCACAGATAATACTTTGCTCCCTGACAGTGTCCCAGTTCCTTCCCACCCCTCCCTGTAGCAGGTGACCATTCCACCAGTTTTACATTCCCACATCAGAGTGTCCTGCTGCATGTCACAGCAGAGACCTGCAGCTGCCACCCCCACCACCAGGCCCCAGGCAGGCAATGCAGTCCACCCCAGTGCCTTTGGTCGTGTAGCCAGTGGGGCAGTGCTGGAAAGCCACCGGTCAGACAGCTGGAGCCTTGGACAGTTAGCTAAGGAGACCAAACCGAAGCCTAGACTGTAAGAAGGACCAAAACCGGGTCTCAGGTGGTCTTGTCACTAATGGCCAGGGCCTTCCACTTCTGGTGGAAGGTTGCAGGGGAATAGTAAATACAGAGTGATCTAAATCTTCAGGATCAAAAGGGCAAAGCAGGCTGTCCCTAGATCGTGGTAGATTGTCAGGGCCCCTCTTAGGCCCTCAATACACCCCAAAGGAATGGACCGTAGGAGCAGTAACATGTGGGCACTGCACTAAGTAGTAAACATTTTGTTTAATCCTCCTGACTCTGAAGTGGTAGATAGTATTACTAATCTCGTTTTATAAATGAGGAAACAGGCTAACAGTTTAATTGACCCGGTCACCCCACTAGTAAATGGCAGAGCTGGAGTCCCAACCCTGGCTGGCCTGACTGCTGGACACCACCCTGCCTCCTGTGACGTCTTACAGGGCTGGTGTAGGAGCATCCCATTTCTGAGGTCTTTTGGAATCATTGGTCATCAGAGGATGTGAGGACCTTGAATACCTGTGCAAATAGGGCAGATGCAATCCAGGGAAGGGGGTGTCAGCCTCAACTGGCTACACGTACACCTACGAAGCATTGCCATCACCAGGTCAGAGCAGCTGGGAAGCCGTGCCTGCCTTCTTACCGTCAGCACCCCAGGTTGTCTGGGGCCAAAGCCAAAGGATCAGGCCCAGTGGAGGAGGGGCTGGGGCTGGCAGAGCTCAGCACGCAAGGGAAGCACCAGCCCTAAAAGAGTTCTGCAGCTCCCTACAGACACTAAAGAGCACCCAGGAACTTTGGGCAAGTGAATAATTTTTCCCTCTTGCTCACTATTGGCCTGGGACACACTTTTGTTCTCATGAGCCTAATTATCTTGAATAAAGCTCTGTAAACACAGAGAACAGTATATGGACCATACGCTTATGAACAGAAGGGACCCTGGCAGGATTGCTGAGCAGAGAACAGGCAGTCAGAAGCCAGGCCCTGGGCTGCGTGAGGAGAGGCAGGGAGGCCACAAGCCTATCACAGGGCCTGTCACTGCTGGTTGCCAAGGCTGACTCGGAGATCCAGCCTGATGGGCGTCAACCAACTGCCTGTCGTCCCAGCAGGGAGGAAGATGACTTCAGGGAAAACTAGCCTTCAGGGAAAACCAGCCTGCACCTGGTCCCTTCTTGGCTCTACCTCTGACCCCTGCACCACTGGGTACCTTGCCTTGCTCCGCCCCCTTTACTGCTCCTGCCCCTGATGACCAGCGTTTCATCACATGGGGATCTGCACAAGTGGGGGTCACGAGCCGGTGGAGGTGGCCAGACTGCTACATGTGAGTGGCTGGCTGGCCCGCCTCCACGCCACAAACGATCCCAGGGCCCTCCTTTGCAGGATCCAGTAAGAGTGTGGAGCCCCAGGCAGAGGAAACGCCCAGCTAGTCCAGGAGAAAAGTTTTGTGTGGATAGTACTGCAGTCTCCAACTCCGAGAAGTAAACACCCTGGGCAAGTGGGCCTCCCCAGGAGGGAGAATTAATTGGATCTGTAAAGATGCCTCCGTTTTCTGACTGCTGAGTGCCAGGCATTATGAGGGCGAGCAAACACCTCAATGTCAGCTTCAGAGCCAAGCCCCTCCCCCACGGCTATTTCCAGATCACGCATCACCCCACCCCAGCACAGCTCCTCCCTGTTCTTGGCCAGCGGCAAACCCGTACTGTGCATCAACTAGAGGGCAGAGAGGAGGCCAGGTGGGAAGGGAGAGGCGCCTCCGGGAATCAGGGCAGCAGGTGGTGCTGGTGGTGAAGAATCCCTGCGGTCTGAAAGACCGCCAGCCACAGCGGTGACAGTCCCAGGGAGAGCTGCTGCGTAAAAACTGGATAGGAAGCAGAATGCTCAGGCCTGGAACAGGGGCCTCTTTTTGACTGAACAAAGAAGAGAAAACGAGTCGATGGAAGGTAATGTTCCCAGAACATTCCATGTGATGGGACCCTAGGGGACCCTGGAACATGCATGAGACAGAGACCCAGCAGCAGGAAGCATATAACCAAGAACAGAGTGGTGTAAATGAATCTGAAACTCAGGAATCCTAACTTTGGAAAGTGGCTGCAGATGAGGCAAAGAGGTGACGAGGACGAGCACAGATGCAGAACACAGCTGGTGATCAAACCGGGAAGCCTCATCCACGGTCCCCACCGGCCACAAGCATTCTAGATCTCCTGAGAAACAGGCAGCCCCTCTGCAGTGGAAAGTCGGCCGAAATCCAGTACACAGTACCCTTCTTCAGTAATGCCTGCAGCCACCGGCTCACCTTTCATTGCCTCTTGGGTATCTTAAGCAGGGTGGGGGCTGTCCTAGAAAACTAACATGAACAGTTTTGGTTTTCTTTTAAGATTTTATTTATTTATTTTTAGAGAGAGGAAAAGGGACAGAGAGAGGGAGAGAAGCATCAATGTGTGGTTGTCTCTCTTGCAACCCCCAGTGGGGACCTGGCCTGCAACCCAGGCATGTGCCCTGACTGGGACAAGAACCAGCGACCATTTGGTTTCCAGGCTGGCACTTGATCCACTGAGCCACAGCAGCCAGTTTAAATTGACATTCTGATTTACTAATCCATCATTTATAAGTTTTAATTAAACTGCCAAGGGCTAGATCACTGGGGCATGAATTGGTAAAACTGAGTTTCTTGCAAAGTGGTGGGCCCTGCTGGTCTGGGCCTGACACCCTGTGCAAGCCCGATGGAAACGCCTTCCTCATGTCTGCAGCTGTGCCGGCTGTGGGGCACAGAGAGGGGCCATTTTCCCTTTCAATCCTCCAATCCATCACTGATCACTGAATTTTTTAAAATTTTTATTTTATTTTTTTAAGATTTTACTTATTTTATCTTTAGAGGGGAAGGGAAGGAGAAAGGGAGAGAAATATCAATGTGTGGTTGCTTCTCATGCATCCCCTGCTGGGAACTGGCCTGTAACCCAGGCATGTGCCCTGACTGGGAATCGAACTATGATCCTTTGGTTCTCAGGCCCGCGTTCAATCCACTAAGCTACACCAGCCAGGGCTGAATTTTTTTTTAATTTGTATTTACTGATTGATTTTATAGAGGAAGGAAAGGAGGGAGGAGGGAGAGACCAAGGGAGAGAAAGATCACTTTGTTGTTGCACTGATTTATGCATCGTTGGTTCAATCTCCTATGCACCCTGACTGGGGACCAAACCCACAGCCAGGGCATGTCGGTACAATGCTCTTACCAACAGAGCTACCTGGCCGGGGCCATCACCGAATCATCAATAGGTGACCAACTCATCCTGCTTTTAACACTAAAAGTTCTGAGTCCCAAGAGCCCCCTCAGATTCAGTTTTACAATTCATATTTCCATGTTCCCTCAGTTCTGGGAAAACCAGGAAAATTTGGTCACCCTAAATTAATTCCATAGAGAATGATCAGAAAATGTTAAAGTAGTACATATGAATGATCAGGGCTAAATTAGGCCTAGTAGACATTTGTTTGCTTATGAATGAAGCAAGCATTATTAAAAATAAAGACCACATTGCGCACCACTGAGCTTCACAATGGACTCTGCCTAAGGGGGTTCTCAGTTTTACTGGGGGTGGAGGATATAGCATCATTACCATTTGCACAGCATGTTGCTCTTCATGATGCACTTTCACCCACAAAAATGATCTGAACCCTTGGAGGTAAGATTCTTGTCATTTGTCATCATAGGGAAATAGCTCAGGGAGGCATTTGCCTCTCTGAAGTAACTTGTTCTTTCTAAAATACAGGGTTTGGCAGAAGCCATTGAGCGTGGTTGGGAGGGCACGTGAATGTCTCGCATGAGATGGACAGCAATGTGAACATTTCACCTAAAATGTCATATGGTGTGCTTGAGTATGATATCGTTGTTTTACAGAATTACACGCTTATGATTTTGTAATAAAAGTTTTTGTAACAGGAAGGGCGTTATTTGTGCCTCATCCTGTATATTGAGCCTGTTCTTGAAAGTGACCAGGACACATGGAGACAACACGTGGAACATTCTCTTTCTGTTAAAAATGAAAATATAAATGGGAAAAGTAGGGCACAAAACTCTACCTACAGACTGTTTCTTTTTAATTTTGAAATGATGATAGAGTCACAAGAAAGTACCAAGAAATGAATGGGAGGTTTCCTGCACCCTTCACCCCAGCCTCCCCTGATGTTAGCACCTTGCATGCCTACAGCACAATGTCAAAACCAGGAAACTGACCTTGGCACAATCCACAGAGCATGCGCAGACTTCACCTGTTACATCTAGTGCACTCATTTGTGTGTGCCAAGCTCTGACCAATTTGATCAGATGTGTGTACCTTCATGTAACCACCACTTTAAGCAAGATATTAATTGTACCGACATCACAAGACTCTCTTGAACCACACTTTATATACACACTCTCTCCCCCAGCCTGACTTAAATGTTTAAAAATATGAAATGGAGCACAGAACAGTTGCTGAGAGAAAACACAGCAAGCTCTAGTCTGGCTGGGTAGCTCAGTGGGTTAGAGCATTGCCCCAGTATGCCAAGGCTGCAGGTTCGATCTCAGATCAGGGCACATACAAGAACCAACGAATGAATGCATAAATAAGTGGAACAACACATTGGTATTTCTCTCTCCCTCTCTCTCTCTCTCCTTCCCTACCTCCCTTTTTCTCTCTCTGTAAAAATCAATCAATAAAAAAAAATTTAAAGATTTTATTTATTTTTTCAGTTTACTTTTTAGAGAGAGGGAAAGGAAGAGAGAAAGAGAGAAACACTGATATGTGAGGGAAGTGTCGATTGGTTGCCTCTCACATGCCCCCTACCAGGGACCTGGCCCACAACCCAGGCATGTACCCTGACCAGGAATTGAACTGGTAAATTTTCATTTTGTGGGATGATGCCCAACCCACTGAGCCACAAGTCAGGGAAAAACAATTTTTTAAAAAAGAGAAAAACACACCAAAATGATTATCAACAGATGTCTGGATTGTAGGATAATACCTAATTTTTTTATTTTTAAAATTTTCAGGTTTTTAAATTTTTCATCAGTGAGAATATATTACCTTTATGAGAAAAACATCTTGAAGAAATGTATAATATACATCATAATATTTACAATAGCATGCTCCCACAATTTTCAAGTTGGAAAAAGATCTGTTAGATTTTAACTTACTAACCTGTACCAGCAGCTCAAAATAATTTCCATTCCGTGTGTAAAATATTTTCCATCTCCCTCAGAGCAATTTACAAAGTAAAACATCCCAGGTAAAAGGACATTGTTTCAGCTACTACTTGGTGCTGCACAAAAATTCACTGGAAAACACAGAGGCACATTGATGTTTTGTTTCTCTTGATGGTGTGAGTCAGCGGGGCAGTTCTCCCGCCGTCCCCTATGGCTCACCTGGGCTGTTGTAAATGGCTGGCATGGCCGGGCGGTCCGAGTTTGCTCCATTCACATGTCCAGCCACTGGTGTCGGGTCAGGAGAGTCAGTTCTCCCTGTGACCTCCCAACCTCCAGGAGACTAGGCCCACTTCCTTACACAGGGGTCCAGGAGGGGGTTGCAGGCGGGCAAGCCCCGGTACACAAGCACCTACCCTCCCGCGCTGTGTCGTGCACACTGGCCATGGCCAGCCTCACGGCCAAGGCCGGAGTCTGCAAGGGAGGAACTACACAGGGTGTGAATATTGGGAGTAAGGATTCTCTAGGGGCCTTCAAGGCTTGCCCCTTTATATGAATTTAAACATCAATAAAATAAAATAATGCTTTTGATCCAATGGTACGGGTAAGTAAGGCAATCTCCAATCTGCATCTAATCATGATTCATCCAAAATAACAGAAAAGGCCGATTTCTCCGAACTAACTTAAGAACTAGTGCCCTATAAAGTGAATTGAATAATACAGTTACACAATCAGAGGTTATATTCATTTTCACATGGTGGTCTAAATTTCACAAATCTATTTTCATATGTAGAAAATACATAGATAAGAAATTTCTTTTCTGAACAATCCCCAAACATGATTTAGCTCTTTATTTTAAAAAAGACTTCTTTTTTTTTTTTAAAGATTTTATTTTTTTATTTTTAGACAGAGAGGAAGGGAGGGAGAAAGAGAGGGAGAGAAACATCAATGTGTGGTTGCCTCTCAAGCTCCCCACATGGGGGAACCTGGCCTGCAACCCAGGCATGTGCCCTGACTGGGAATTGAACCAGCGACCCTCTGCTTTGCATTCTGGTGCTCAGTCCACTGAGCCACACCAGCCAGGGCTAAAAAAGATTTCTTTAAAAACAAGTATTTGCAAGAAGTCTAATCCCTAAAAGTTATACATTCAACCAACTTGTGCCTCAAAACTAATTTCTGCAAATATGGGAAATATAAAAATAGATGTTCTTAAATTTTGCAATAGGTATGTTCCCTTCACTATAAAGCATAATCGATACATGTTATACAGTGGATTTTTTACATGTGTTTCCCCCAAGGCTGACTAATCCAATGACCCCCAAAAGTATACAGCACTCAAACAAATAAGACTTAAGATCTACTGGGAATTTGGGGGATCAAATGTTTCAGCCGATCATGAGAACTGTAGCTCTTTAGACATCTGCTGTGATGCTTGTATCTACATGGAATTTTTTCCTGATGAAAATGTAACAAAGGTAAAAACAATAGCAGAAAAATGAGGAACTACTGCTTTTCCACTTAAAAGACGCCAGGAGCTTCTTCCTCAGGGTCACCTGCACCCTGTCACCGCTCTCCTGGCAATGACCGCATTGGGTTTCAGTTAATGACTCATGTCCCTGTCTTCCCCGCTGGTCGAGGCACTTCTGTGTCTGGGACAGTGTCTTTCATCTCTGTGCCCCTGACATCCAGACACAGGACCCAGCACAATGTAGCTGTTGGACAAACACGGGTTGAACAGACAAAAGAATGATGTCAAGGTCACACTTGCTGCTCCCTGCCTTTCCTTCAACCGGACATTGAAAGATTTGCCACACGATCAGATAATAGTGTGCCCCAGGCAAAATCTGTAGGTTCATCCTTGGCCTACAGATCAGGAATACCGGGACTTGAATCCTAGAGCATTTTCAAAGAGGAGAGGAAGGGGGTGGGGAGGAAGGGATGTAATTGCTGCGACTTAACTTTAGAAATGAATTTTTTCAATTCCTTTTACACGTGACTTAAGAAAAGATAGGCCAAGATCCTTACACTGAAAATCGCATGGTATCAGGAACCCAAATGGCTTGATGGAGCTGAATTTCTGACATTTGATCCTTTGGAAATGTTCTCAATGGAGACCTTATACAAAGTGCCATTTAGCACCTGAATGGAAGCAAAATAGGGACTAGGAGTATCTCACTTCCTACAAGATCAAATAATAGTCATGAATCAGGAACTGGACCTGTGGACAACGGCACTAAAATGGGATACCGGTGGGAGGCAGAGCAGTTCCAAGTCAAACCTGGAAAGTAAGTTGGAAAAAGGGTGTGGTCAGAACTGACTCAGCTGGAAGGTCTCCCACAGGGTCAAACAGCTGCCAACTGGATGAGTTCCTCTGCAAGGACTTCCAGTATCTTGCGTCGCTCAAGGAGCACAGCCTTTGTCAAGAGATGGCTGCAAGGAGGAGGTGAGAGAGAGCCTCAGGATCAGTCCCACTTCTTGCCCAAGTCTTGAAAATAATTTATCTTCCTTTCCCTGATCCCTAGTCCTCTCTGAGAGTTCCCACTCCATGTCCCGCCCTTGCTGAGGATTCCTGAATTTCGAGAGAACTGCTACTCAGAACTCTTCCCTTGCCCACTTAGATCCCAGTTCCGGCAATGGTACTATTCTGAGTACCATCAGCCTGGCCCCCCAGGCTAGAAATGAATCACGAGAGCACTGGTCACAGGGACGGTATGAAAAAATACCGTGCCCTGGCTGGTGTGGCTCAGTGGATTGAGTGCTGGCCTGCAAACCCGAAGGTCGCTGGTTTGGTTCTCAGCTGGGGCACATGCCTGAGTTGCAGGCCAGGTCCCTGGTTGGGGGTAAGTGAGAGGCAACCGATTGATGAGTCTTTCCCTATCTCCTTCCCTTCCTCCCTCTCTAAAAATAAATAAATAAAATCTTTTAAAAAAGGGAGGGAGGCAGGGAGGGAGGAAAGGAGGAAAATAGGGAAGGAGGGAGGGATGGAGAGAGGAAGAAAGAGAGAAAGAGACAGGGGGCAGGGGAGAGAGAAAGAGAGAAAATACCCTGAAGTTCAAGAAAAGAATGAAGTGGAGAACATATAACACAGGGTTTAGGTCAGAGGCTCAGGGAGACCAGACTACGATCTCTGCTTCTGGGACATAACCATAGGCAATACAGCTGAAGAGGGTCCCCCACCCAGAGCCAGGAAACAACCTTAAGTGAAGTCTAACGTGGCCCCTGGAAATTCCTGGATTGTAAACACATCGGTCCTGAGAACACTATGGTATTCTTCTGTGTTCAGGGATCTGCCCACGGTGACTTCCATCCCAACCAGCTCTGTCCCTTTGAATGCATAGTATTTATTTCTCTGTAGGCACTGCCACTGGCCCCTGCTCATTCAGCAAGTTCCTGACCACTACCTCTGACCCAAATACATGTGTACGTGCCTTCAGGTTACTGCTGTTGTCAGGTGATGCAGCAGCTGCTGATCTGTACGCCCTGAGCCGCCAAACTGGTTATTACCGCCCTGCCGCACTCCATTCATTTATACCCTTGCCACGTGAGTAAGGCCCCTGTAAATGCATGCCAGCCTTCTGCTTGTCCTACACCAACAGTTCTCAATTGTTACTGATTCATGGATCTCTTTGAGAATCTGCCATGAACCTCCTCAGAAAAATATAAACATGAGTTTGAAAAAAATTTCAAGGGTTTCTTGGCTCATAAACCCCACCCTTTACACCCCAACCTAATGCTGACAATTCCTGATGTCAAGAAATGATGACACCCTGACAAGTGTGACTCAGTGGGTTGAGCGCTGGCCTGCAAACTAAAAGGTCACCAGTTCGATTCCCTGTCAGAGCACATGCCTGGGTTGTGGGCCAGGTCCCCAGTTGGGGTCTTAGGAGAGACAACCAATCAATGTTTCTCTCACACATCAGTGTTTCTCTCCTTCTCTTTCTCCCTTCCCTTCCTTCTCCCCTCTCTAATACCCACACATACACACACGCGCACATATAAACCACTTGATGGCATGTTAAATGTCAACTGTAATTGAGAAATTAAAAAATAAAGAAATAATGGCACCTCAAAAAAAAAAAAACCAGGCAGTCAGAAGAGTGTGAGTTTAAGCTTCATTCTTCCCTACATGTTCTCCATACGCATAAAAGCCTGCAGAGGATTTAGGGGGAAAAGCTGGTGGACCTCATTCCTGAGGTCCAGCCGGGTGCTGTCCTCACTGGTCCACCTGGCTGAGGCAGCAGGCTCATAACGACGACCAAGGGAGGCGGGACGCAGGCCCCGCCCCTTGCCCACACCAGTACGCCCCTACACACAGGTCTAGTCCAGACCTTACACACCTTTCTGTATGGCCATGGAAGCAAGTCAGGTGAGTCTGATGCTCACCATGGCACCTTGAAATAGTGGATGAAAAGGACTTCCACCAGGTCTGTTGGGCCACACCTCCCTGGCGCACATCTTCAGGTCGGCTCTGCTGAGCTCAGGGACAACTGCCACCTCACCACCAGATTACATTCCTCAAAAGCCACAGCTATCCCTGAGCGGGTGTTCTCATGTTAATAACCCTCTCTGCCTCAAAACGACAACAACAACAAAACAGCCTTGGTCTTGGCACGGGGCTAAGCGTTCATATCTCTCTTACACATGCACACGCACACGCGCGCACACACACACAGGGATGCCACCGAGCCTTCCCCCGACTGTGCCAAAAATGATTATGTTTTTCCAACAAAGACTGATCATGAACGTAATCCAGGGTCTGTGGACCCCAGGGTGGGGACAGGTCTCACTGCCACTCCACAGATTAGGAACGTCTTCCCTTTTAGCCTTTTGCAGGGAAGACAGCTTTCTCCGCCCCACAAACATGTTCCCGCCATTCATACTGGCAGAACATCAGCAAGAAAAGCAAAACTTTAAGGTACCAAAAAAAGCTCTTGAGATGGACCTGAGTCAACTCTTCTTTTCTTTTTTTCTTGCTTTGTAAGAGGTTTTTTTTAAACCAAAAACCAAAAAACAAAACACTTTATCCATGTCTAGAGAGAGAAGGGAGGGAGAAAGAGAGAGAAAAATATTAATCAGTTGCCTCTCAATCAGGACCAAACCCACAATCCAGGCACGTGCCCTGACGAGGAATCAAACTGGTGACCTTTTGCTTTGCGGGATGATGGACCAACCAACAGAGCCGCACCAGCCAGGGCTCAGAGCCAACTCTCGATGCCGCGGACCACCGCATGGACTTCCAGTCTGTGAAAACTTGTTGCCAGAGTGTTGCTCCAAGACGCAGCCAGATGCTGGCCTCTCAACATGTGCTTTCAAGCAATGCAACGTAATTAAAATGTTATCATAAACTACCTATCAGTTCCTAACTAGATTTGAGATCTGAGGCGGGTCACTTCCTGTCCCTAGGCCTTGGTTTCATCATTCATTCACTCAACAAATATTTATTGAGAAGCTAGTAAGATCCAAGCAATGTGATAAATGCTGAAGACAACAAAGATGAGCAAGATATCTCCTGGCTGAAGAATGTCTCACTCTGTTGTTTTTGTGTTAATGTAAAGAACCTGTCACATGACTGCAAGAGGAAAACTAGGAGGGGGGCACCTGTGACTGCCTGGGGCCTCAGGGTCTGTGAAAATAAGGGGTTGGACTCCTAGATCAAAGAGCCTGCTGTTCTCAGAGGGTGATGCGTTCCAAAAGGGCACAGAAGCCCTTTGGATGCTGCATTCCAGGGAAGCATGTGCAACATCAGCCCTCTACCAGGGCCGATAAGGAGGGTGCCATTGGCAGTTCCCCACTTGGCACTGACACCTCTTGTTCAAATGCAACAGAAGCAGACTCTTATCATCAGACTTTTGTGTTATCCCATTCTGGCGATCGCAGAGGGATGGAAAGGACACTTGGTAAAATTAAGTCTCTTCCGAGTCAAAGGTCAGAAAAAACACACTACGTATCTTTGTGCCGTACACACGTGTGCGCACTGAACCAGCTGACCAACATCATTTGGGAGGAGAGAAAAAGAAACCCAGACACATGTAACATCAATGCATCACAAGGTTTTCTTTCATACAAAACCCAAAGTAAAACCTGTGGTTGTGCTATCGCCAGGAACTCAGCATTAACCCTGAGATGCTACTGAAACTGAAGTGTGCTAACTGTGGCTCACAATTACGTGGCACACCAGCTGATACTGTTTAAATCCTCCTACTGAAAGAATAGTTATGAATTCCTAAAAGGGCAGTTATCAGTCCTTCCTGTATTTCTGCTTGCTTACCTGTATTTCCTGCATTTACTACATCAAAAAATTTTGATGTTGTAATGTTTCAAGTAATAGTAACCTGGTTGAGGTTATTATTTTACATAGGATAAACTGTCATCTACCATTAACAGGTTTATTCGTTTTTGGGGTTTTTTTTTTTCCTCTCTTCCCAAGGAAGTGTGAGAAATCTGATGCTGCCACATCCAGACTGGCCGGTAAGTCAGTTATACACATAACTCAATGCTTAAACATTTTTCTGTCTTGAAATAATAATGATCTCCATGTCCCGTCCAGCTATAGCACGCTGTCGCCACACTGCCAATAAATCAACATCACAACGCACAGGGGCAAGGAGGCGGAAGCTCCGTTCTACACAAAGAAATGTAGCAAATAACGGAAATGACAGAAATGCTTCTATCTTTCCAAAAGGTACTTTTCTGGAAAGTACATTTAAAGAATATGAAGAGAATATGAAGAGGGAAAGGGCCTTTCTCTGTGTGTTTCCACCACCTCCAGAGTGTGGCTTTGTACACATGAACCAAGTTCCAAGCAGAAGGAAGAGAGCAGGGCAAAAGGGGCATCTGGCTGCACACTTGCCCTTTCAAAAAAGTTTTCCCAGGAGTTTCACTCCATGGCTTATGTTCACATCTTCCTGGCCAGAACTGTGGCAGCCACAGACCTATCATTAGAGGTGACTAGGGAAAGGGGGTTGGATTCGGAACCAACACCGTCTACAACACTGAGACACAGATCTTAATATCAAGACTACAGAAGCTCTGGCCCTGGCTGGTGTGGCTCAGTGGATTGAGCGCCAACCTGTGGACTGAAAGGTTGCTGGTTCGGCTCCCAGTCAGGGCACATGCCTGAGTTGCAGGCAGAGTCCCTGGTTAGGGGCCTGGAAGAGGCAATCAATTCATGTTTCTCTCTCACATTGATGTTTCTCTCCATCTCTTTCTCCCTCCTTTCCCCTCTCCCTAAAAATAAATAAAATCTTAATAAAAAAAAAAAAAAGACTACAGAAGCTCCAAAACATTATACATCTCGGTTCTCTGAACCTTCATCTCCTCACCCACCAAGTGCATGAGATGTGCTACTGGCATTTGGGGACAGGAAAACTCATCACCATAAGGGACCCTGCTGTACACTGCAAAACATTGAGCATCTCTGCTCTGTAGGTACCAAATGCCAGTATCCTCCTCCCCCACCATTGTGATAAAACCAGACCGGCCTCTGCTGGTTTGTAGATGCCCCTTGGCTGGGGCGGGACGTGGGGG
Organism: Anoura caudifer; assembly: GCA_004027475.1. Lineage (NCBI taxonomy): Eukaryota > Metazoa > Chordata > Mammalia > Chiroptera > Phyllostomidae > Anoura > Anoura caudifer. The sequence goes on from PVKU01013833.1 coordinate 13,936, forward strand.
GAAACTGTCTTCTGGGGTTGGAAACCACTGTACTAGCTTGTGTCTGGTCCACAACTGTACGATTCTCTCTGGCCTCTTTACCAAAGGGTAGGTTTTTTTGTTTGCCTGTTTTTTGAAGCCCTGGCTACACAGCAGGAGCACAGAGGGGTAGGCATTGTTTTATCTTCTTTTTTTTTTTTTAAAGATTTTATTTATTTAGAGCGGAAAGGAGGGAGGGAGAGAAACATCAGTGTGTGGTTGCCTCTCACATGGTCCTCACTGGGGACCTGGCCTGCAACCCAGGCATGTGCCCTGACTGGGAACTGAACTGACGACCCTTTGGTTCACAGCCCGAGCTCAATCCACTGAGCTACACCAGCCAGGGTGCATTCTTTTACCTTCTGATTGCTACTTTTAAACCATGACTATTTGACCTCATTGCAATAGCCCTCCTCCTTCAGGGCCATGTTACCCAACACCGCCACACTCTACCACTGCTTCCAATAATCTGCCTGCTTCCGCCCTTCCGCATTCTTCAGATCTGCTCTCCACCCTAAGCCTTACCTTTATCCTAGAAACTTTGACATCCACAAGGATGGTCCTGGCTGGACTGGCTGTTCCTTGACCTCCTCACCTCCAGTGCCCTTTCCTACCTCCCTGTTTGTCACCCACACTATGTGGCCAGGCCTCAGCACCTGCCATCCCACCAACTACTCCTCGCCCTTAAACTTGACTGGTTCACTCCTGTACCACCACTTCCTGCACCTCCACTTTCTCATTCCCGTTGTCCCATTCTGCCTACAATTGGCTTCACTCTCCCAAGCTATCAGCCCTTCCTAGCTTCACATCCTTTTCCACGCAGCCTGGACAATCTGATGCAGCCTCCCTTCACTCCTGACCCTCACCCTAACCTCCTGGTAAAATTCTAGCCCCGCCTCTAGCTGACTTTCTGCCCTAAATCCCACCCCCCACTGTTGCCATGACAACTGGTGGTCTCTCTCTCTCTCTCTCTCTCTCTCTCTCTCTCTCTCTCTCTCTCACTGCCCCTTCTCCCTGCACCACTGGGCTGGTAGTCCTACTTGTCCGTGTCAGCCCTCTCTTTTGTTCCCCGCCTTTATCGCCTGCCTCCCCTCTCATTCTCACCCTCAGCAGACAACTTCACTCCTACTTCACGGTGAAAATAGAAGCCATCAGGCAGAACCCCCTCAACTTCCTGCCTGCACTCCCGCCCCACCAAAACACTTATTTTTATCTACGCTCATCCTTTCCTCCCTTTTATTGTGGGAAAAGTTTCCTTCCTGGATTAATCTCTCCACCTGAGCCCCGCATCCCACTAGCTCCAGCATCCTCAGGGACCTTGGCCCTCCAAATCCCCTCTCCATCCCTTCAGCATTTCAATGTGGACGCCTGTCCTGTGTTCTAAGGAGCCAGTTCCTCACACACTACAGGCCCATTTCCGGGGGACACGCCTCCCCTGCTCTCCTTGCTCCAGAGCTGGTTCTCAATCTTTTTTCACATCAGGAATGTCTTTGGCAGTCTGGCAGATAATGTTTTTGAATGCATACAACCATATACATAGAATTACCATGGAAATCAGTTATATCGAAATATAGTTGTTACAGTAGATTTTTTAAAGTTGTGACATAGTAATGCATGTGCTTCTTTCTTTTATTTTTGTGTGTCCTTTATTAATGAACTAAAATTAAAAAATCTTGAAGTGGATATCTTGTGTTTTCTTTTTTTCTAAAATTTTATTTGTTGACTTTTATTTTTTAAATTCTTATTTATTGATCTTAGAGGGGGGAGGGAGGGGGGAGGGAGAGAGAAACATCAATTTGCTGTTCCACTCATTTATGCATTCACTGGTTGAGTCTTGTATGTGCCCTGACCAGGGATCGAACCTGCAACCTTAGGGTAGCAGGATGATGCTCTAACCAACTGAGCTACCCAGCCAAGGAAAGGATACCCTGTGCTTTCAAGCAGTGGTGACTATAAACAATATTGTGTAACATGCGCGTCAAACTGATGTGATATTAAAGCAGCTGTGACTTTTATAGGTGGCACAGCTGCAGGTACTGCTAATGCTCCTGAGGTGTGATGCCTTTAGTCCTAACTGAAGGAAAGGCTGAATTTCAGTTAGACGTGACCAAAAAATTAGAATTCACGGATCCCTGAACTGTAGCCGTAGATACACTGGAGGAGATCTGTGGGCCCCAGATTAAAACTCTTGTTTTAAAGTCTATATAGTCCCTGCTCACCTTGTTACTTCCTATTCATGTTTCATTTTTATGATTCCTCAAATCATAAAATATGATTCCGTTAGTGCCAACTATGTATAAGGGTAAGTAACCTTTTGGAATCTGTTTTTTCCTCTCATGGCCCAGGGTCACTATCCTCACCAAAGTCACCATGTTCGCCCAGACCCAAAGGTTCCTTTGGCGACTCCCTATCACTCCATCTCCCTGCAGCCTCAGCGGCCAACCCATTGGCTCTTTGGAACTTTCTCCTTCCCAGGCCTCTGCAGCCTGCTTCTCTGTGGCTGCGCTTTCAGTGGCAAGTCCAAACCAAACAGCTTACACCAGCGATTTCCAACCCTTTTCATCTCACGGCACACCTAACTAATTACTAAAATTCTGCAGCACACCAAAAAATATTATATTTTTTGCCGATCTGACAAAAAATAGATATAAATTTGATTCATTCATACTGAACAGCTATTGTGGTGTTTTCTGTTGTCGCTCTTCTTCCTTTCAATCAGCAATTGTCGCTCCTCAGATAAACCTCGTGGCTTCGATACTGCCACTGTGCAAAGCTTCGTCATGTTTTCATTTGACAATCTAAAGGAAAAAAAGGTCAGTGTCCCTGAAAAAAGTCAGATATTGCAAATTTTATAAAGTCTTGCAGCACGCCAGTGTACTGCAGCACACCAGTTGAAAACCACAGGCTTACACCGTAAGAAAACATATATCCCACAGTTTCAGAGGTCCAGACATGGGGCAGCTCCGGGACTGGTTCATCTGATGTCTCAGCAGTGTCATCAGGGACCCAGGTGCCCCCTGTCTTTCTGCTCTACCACCCCTAGCAGGAGGCTTCCTCCCCAAGACGCTCTTTGTACAGTTAAAAGACGATGGTGGTAGCAGCTCGAGGTGCCACAGCCAAAAGTGACAACATGCAACAAGAAGAGAGTGTCTCTTCCCGTATGTCTATTTTAACCAGCCAGGAGACCTTCTCCAGAAGCCCCCAGAAAACTTTCCTCGCATTTCATTGACCTGAATTGCATCCTATGTCCCCTCTTAAATCAGCCCCTGACTAGGAAACTGGGATAACCATAATCAGCTTGGATTAGTTAGGATTTTCTGCTGGAAGAAAGGTGAAATGCAGAACAAAATCCAGGCTCTGCCAGAGAAGAAGAGGGTAAGCAACCGACCCTCACTGGTATGCATTAGTGTTTCTTGTGCGGCTTTTTCCCCCCTGCTTGCTCCTATATTTTTCTTTGCAATGCAATCTTCCTTTCTACCCCTTAAGCATTGTATTCTATTAGATTCTATTTCAGTTCTCTTCCAATACAGGGTCATCCACAGTGTTCATTCTCCCTGGGTGACCTTATTCATGCCCATGGCTTTCACTGCCACTTGGGTACAGCTGGCTCTCCACCTGGACCTCATCCCTTAGCTCCAGGCCTGTGTGTCTGTTGCCTACTGGCCCCTTACGTCCATCTGGATATCCCTTGGGTTTCTTACACTCAACTTGCGAGTACACGCTCCTTCTAAATTCCCTGTGTCTCAGTAAATGGCTCCACCTTCACCCAATGTCCCGAGTGAATCTATCGGCTCTGACTCTTCCCTCCCCCTTACCCCTATTACATGTTCAGTCATCTTATCTCCTGCAGACTCTCTCCACTCAGTGTCTCTAGAATCTGTCCCCTCCTCTCCATCCTTGCACGGGGCCCTCTTCCTTTCAGACCTGGCTGGTCACCCAGCCTCCTGCTCCATTCAAGCCATGCTTTTCTCCGTGATCCCAGAGGGAGCTTTCTAAAATGCAAATCTGAAGCTGTCCCAGCCCTGTTCAGGATTCTTCAGCAGCTTCCTATTCTGCAAGGCCAGGTCTGGAGCTTGCTGACTTCTCCAGTTCACCCTAAACTCAACACGCCTTCTTCTGTATCCAGCCTGCACACATGTATACAGGCTGCTTCTTCCATACCATCAGCTCCTTTAACATACATACACATACACACACACACACACACACACCCCTTTATTTCCTCTCACATACACTCAAAAATACATTTATTTTTGTTTTGTCATAAGGGATGAGACCATGCATATTGTTCTATAACTTATTTTTCTCAGCTACCATGCGTTGGCCACTTTTCCAGGCCGAGGAGAGCCCCACCTTGTATTTCTTTCAAATGGCCCTTTGTATTCCTTAATAGGGATACAAGGTTGATTTAGCCACACCCCTACCAGGGGACACGTGGACATCTAGCTTGTTTCCCACCATTATAAACGCTGCAGCAGCACACACCCCTGGGTGTATATCTTTGTGCACATGTCCCAGCATTTCATGTCATCAAGGACCCAGGTGATTCCTGGAGTGGACATGGTGGGCCAAAGGTTATACACATTGTGCACATCAAGAGAGCTGCCAATTCACCCTCCAGAATATATCCATTTATACAACCACCAATCATTGTAAAACTAGGGTATAAAAAGACCTATTGCTCAGAGTCCTCATCAATACTAGGTCTCATCAATCTTTATATTTTGCTTATCTAATTTTTTGCCTTAAATTTGTATTTTTCTGATTACTAGTAAGACTGAGCATATTTTTATATTTTTTATTTCTTATAAACTGTTTATTTCCATTATACATCTTTTTTCTGAGTGTTGGTTTTTCTTCTTATTGCTTTGTACCCTTGTCCATTTCCCCACCTGGTCAATTCCTATCAGACATTCAAGACTAGGCCAGGATCCACCTCCTCCAAAAAGTTTTCCCAATTCTCTGGCCTCTCCCTGCTCCCACCCTCAAGTTAGGCTCTCTACTCTGCACTCTGTGCTAACCTTGCCGTGGGTCTTCTCCACAGGGCCATGGCACTTGGGTCTGTTACCTCTACTTCCCCAGAGCCTGTTATTGTACTCTGCGTGGTAAAAAGGTACGAAACAAAGGAATGAAAGAATGAGCAAATGACCACAAACAGAATTGCTCTTAGGCTTATTTCCTTTTTCCTACTCCTTAAGAAAATGATACAGCCCTGGCTGGTGTGGCTCAGTGGATTGAGTGCTGACCTGCAAACCAAGTGGTTGCTGGTTCAATTCAGTTAGGACACATGCCTGGGTTGCAGGCCAGATGCCCACTTGGGGGTATGCAAGAGGTAACCACACAGTGATGTTTCTCTCCCTTTCTCCCTCCCCTCCCCCTCTCTAAAAATAAATAAATAATTTTTTAAAAGAACACAGAACAAAATACCCCACTGTATTCTATTTCATAACCAAAGTGTGAACTTAGCATATAACTACCTTCAAGTAAAGAGCTTCAGCTCTTCACCTTCACTGAATCTTTCCTAGGCTTCCTTTTGAAAGTTAAACTCCCTGGAGCCATAGGATCCCAGTCCCAAGATCTAAAGCTGCTCTAAGTAGCTTTCTTCCTCCCAGTCCCTGAGACACACCCTCATTTCCCTACCTCACACCTCTGCCTCATTTCCTCCCCAACCTACCTGAGCTCCTGACAAACTGGCAGGCCAGGTGTCCAGGAAAAGCCAGAAATGAAGGTGCAGCCAAAATAACGTCTTTTCAACCTGGAATGTCAAATAAAGGCTTAACACATTTACCCAACTTGTTAGTTCACAAATGCTACACTTATATTAGAAGCAGACCAAGGCCTCCTATGAAAGAATGCGATGTCCCAGAACATTATCATAGAATATGGAGCCAAGCAAATTAAACTCAATGCTCACTAATCATGGGTAATGACCTTGAGACCCTGGATCTGAAACCCATTTGAAAGATCATGAACCTGGGCCTTTTGTTCAGCCTCCATAAAGTCGGGTCTAAAACCGAATCTGTAGGATCATGACAAATAAGTAGGTTTTAATATTTAAAATTGTATTTAGAGCAACCACTCATTTTGCTTTTAACCCTGCACGAGAGCCCTCATCTGTAACAGCAGCCAAACTATCTTTCAGTTCCTTCTGCACCTGGTGATAATTACGACCACAGTTCGTGTGTACCGAGTGCCGTCTGTGACTCTGGCACAGTGCTGAGGGCTGGTCCCCTGTCGTTAACAGATACGAACTGGTCATTTCTCAGCAGAAATGGAAAACTCAAGTACATCTGCTAATAACCAGGAGCGCTGACATTCCGCTCTCCTGGTGTACACAAGCATCCGTTTCCAGTCCCTGTCTACAAACTAGGAGGAGCCTCTAGCTTGTCAGAGACAGCTTCTTAGAGGAAACTGACTCTGCAACTTCTCCAACTCGGAGAAATTCACACGTTCCAACCTGTTCGCCTATAAACTGGGATTTGAAGGACGTTTCCCACATCTGGGAAAACAAGAGGAGGCGCAAAGCACTGTTATTCATCGTAAGAAAAGGTTGAAATTAAACTCTCGTGTTTCACAAGTGGTCATAAACTGCTTCTAGCTTATTATTTTCCAGGAAGCAAACAGCCGGCCCAGACTCACCAGGAGGGAGACCTGGCAAGTTGACTCTCATCTCTGAAGCCTTCTTCTTCACCTGGGTGCACTCAAAGAGGGGCCTGGCACAGCCTCTGAGGACAGCCAGCCCTGGAGGAGCGACTCCGGCTGGGGAGGGGTGCTGCGAGGCTAACGGTGGAGCGTGCACCCCACCCTCAAACTTCAAAGGGTGCAGCCAAACCCTCCCTGAAAGGGCGAAGCAGCCGTCCTGCAGGCGGCTGCTCGGGATCTTCCGACAGCACGGCTTCGGAAACGAGCAGGAAGCTTGGGTAGGGTGAAGGGAGGGAAGCTGAGCCGAGGCTGGGGAGGGGGTGGGCGTGGGGCAAGCCAGAATCTTCTAAAGAAGTCCAGAAGATTCCTGGCGGCCGGCGCTAGAAGGCGGCCGAGCTCTCTTAAAGAGAGAGAGAAGAAAACAAAAAAAAAACATCTCTGAGAGTGACTCTGCGGTGGTGGTTTTTTGCCAGCGCCTCTGCAGCGGCCAGGGAGAAAGCCAGTCAGACAAGGACAGACAGCCCAACAGAGCAGAAGAGGGGCCAGAGGTGGGCCCACGTTGGGTGGGGGTGGGGGGGTGGGGGTGCTTGGAATATTCCGGAGGTGGAGGAGACGACACTTCAATAATTGGTTCGGTGACAATTAGCTGTCCATATGGAAAAGATAAAGTAGATCCCTGTCTTACAGAGGCCTCCAAATAAGTTCAAATGAACTAAAGACCTACAGGGACCAAGCGAAACCAAGACGGGGCTTTTGGAGGAAGGCACAGAAAACTCAGCTTTATGATGCCAGGAGAGGGGAAGGTTTCCTTAACAAGGGCAAAAGAGAAGGAAAAGATGGATCACTTTGTCTGCATAAATAGAAAAATGGGCAAAGGACATGAACAGGCAATTCTGAAGGTCACTAATGAAAACATTCGTTAGAATATTCTATTCTAAAGAAAATAGAATCTACTTCACCTGTGATCGTAACTGGAGATTACAACCAAAAGACCTCATTGAGCAGCCATGGCATTGACAAAAATTAAGATCTGACAGCCCAAGTGTGGGTGAGGGTGTAGGGAAATGAAAACCATCTAGGGGGAGATATCTTCCTTCATGTTCACAAGCGAACAGATCCTGTATTCCTTCGAGGTAGCAGGGAATAAGTGGAAACAATCAAATCGCCCCTGTGTGGAAATAGAATGAATTGGTTTTATTTATCTGATGAAATACTATAAAGCAATTAAAAAGAATGAAATAAGTCTACAGATATCAACATTGCTGAATTACAAAAATCTAATGCTGGGTGAAAAATGCAAGTTACAAAAGAATATTACACTCTGATACCATTGATATATAATTTCAAAACAAAAAATATATAGTAAAAATACAAAGTCATGCTTGTATGTTTCAAACTTTTTGTAATTTAAACTAAAATAGAAACCAGAATGAGATACTATTTTACACTCATTAGGATGGCTATTATTAAAAAAGAAAGAAAGAAAGAAAGAGAAGCTGTTGGCAAGGATGCGGAGAAATTTGAACCCTAATGCATTGCTGGTGGGAATGTAAAACGGTGCAGCATTGTGGAAAATTGTATGGCAATTCCTCAAAAAATTAAACATGAAATTACCACATGACCCAGCAATTTTAATTCTGGGTATAGACCCAGAAGAACTGAAAGCAGAGACTCAGATATTTGTACACCCACATTCATAGCAGAATTACTCCCAATAGCTAATATGTGGAAGCATCCCCAGTGTTTGTTGACAGATGAATGCATAAACACAAAATGCAAGAAAAAATATATATACGTATAATACACACACAAGATAGAATGTTATACATCCTTTAAAAGGAGTGAAAATTGGACACTAGCTACAATAGAGAGTAACCCTGAAGACATTATGGTAAGAGAAATAGGCCAGACACAAAAGGGCAAATACTGTGTGCTCCCACCTCTGCGAGTACCTGCAGCAGTCAAAATCATAGAGACAGAAAGGAGAATGGTGACGGGGACTTACTGTTTGTGGGAACAGAGTTTCAGTTTGAAAAGACGACAAAGTTCTGGACAGGAATGGTGCTGACGGCTGCAGAATTATGTGAATGTACTTTCTGCCATAGAATGATAAATTTAAAAATGATTAAAATGGCAAATTTTGTGTTAGAGATATTTAATTAAAAAATTAAAAAGAAAAAAGAAAATTGGTTTGACTCCAGCCCCTCCATCGAGCAGTCACTCACCTGCCTACACAGCGCAGCTGACTCCACACCTCTGGGCCACTGTTCCCGCCCCTCCGCTCACCTCCCCAGCACCGGAGTCGCTACCCTGAGGTCCCAGCTAGTCTCATAGCGCAGGCGCGGAGCTAGGTGGTTTAGCGGGAGGGCGTGGCCTCACTCTGCGCCTGTGCCGAGTTCCAGCTGCAAGTGTTTTGGTGAAAATGATGCCCAACCTGGGCATCCCGGCCCGCCGGCCGCGGGGAGACCTGCACTGCACACGCGCAGACCGAGCGCCCACGTCAAAAGACGAAGAGAGAGCGCGCTCTCCACGTCCTGCGCGTCCGGCTGCCAGTCTTCCGTCTGTGTCGTGACTCCCGCCGGGCTGGGCTGCAACGCCCGCGTCTGAAGAGCGATGCCCCGGGAGATCATCACCCTGCAGCTGGGCCAGTGCGGCAACCAGAGTGAGCGAGCGTGCGCCGGGGGCCCTCCAGTCTCCGGTTCTGCCCTTTCGGGTCCCACCCAAGCGCTTGGCATCCTCCAGTTCCCCTTTTCCTCCCATGACCCCCGCCTTACTGCGCATGATGAACGAGCCCCAAACCCAGAGCTGCGCCTCCAGCCCAGGGCTGTCACGGCTCCCAGACCAGGCGTCTTGGATCCAGCCTCTGAGTGTGACAGCCTGTGAGCCTAACCCTGGGCTTCTGGGGCCTTATGACTCTAGCAGAACCAGGCGTCTCTCCCCATCCCCCAGTTGGGTTCGAGTTCTGGAAACAGCTGTGCGCCGAGCATGGTATCAGCCCCGAGGGCATCGTGGAGGAATTCGCCACCGAGGGTACTGACCGCAAGGACGTCTTTTTCTACCAGGTGCTCCCAGCGACTTGGCCAGGAGGCCTGAAGGGAAGGGCAACGTCCTGGTACTGGGAACCCTGTCTGGGCAGAGGGGCCAGGGTAGCTGGCTTGAGGAGGGAGGGCAAGCAGGAGCCAGAGTTGGGAGGATGGCAGACTTGGCCTTAGCTGAGTGGGCGCCCTCCTGGACCCCCGTTGACAGGCAGACGATGAGCACTACATCCCCAGGGCTGTGCTGCTGGACCTGGAGCCCCGGGTGATCCACTCCATCCTCAACTCGCCCTATGCCAAGCTCTACAACCCAGAGAACATCTACCTGTCAGAGCACGGAGGAGGAGCTGGCAACAACTGGGCCAGTGGATTCTCCCAGGTATTCAGGTGGCCATCTCAGAGACCCTTGATGTCCTCTCCCCTAGGTAAGGCAGGCTCAAGCAGCCTGGGAATCTAACTAGACCTGATTAACAATAATAGCAGACAAAGGGATACCCTAACAAGAGGGACAGCCAGGTAGAGGTTTAGACAAACTGTGGAAATCATTTGCAAAGCAGCTTTTCTGGGTTGAGGCCACAGCTGCGGCTCTCCTTGAGGATGGCAGCAGTGTCCCTGGGTAGAGTTACTGGTGCTGAAAGGAGATGCTTTCCAGAACCTTCATCCTGATCCTCCTCCCCATGTTTCTATGCAGGGTGAGAAAATCCACGAAGATATTTTTGACATCATAGACCGAGAAGCAGATGGCAGTGACAGCCTAGAGGTGAGGTTCTGCCCCACTGAAGGACAGGGAAAAAAAACAAGGAAGCCGACAAGTGCTGGGGAAAGGTCAGCAGGTAGCCTTGAACAGGGGGTGTGAGGGGGGCAGTTCAAATCAGGCCTCATTTATTGAGCATCAGATGTGAGATATTGAGGTAAATAAGGTCCAGTCCCTGTCTTCCAGGAGACCCTAGCCTGGATGGCATCAGCTTCTCAGGTATGAGTCATTCCTCCCGAGGAGGCTCAGCTTGGATGGACACAGAGGAAGGCCTGAGACTAGTGTGTTGGGAGTAGGGAATGAGACAAGCCTGGAGCCTCTCCCCAGATCCCTGGAGACTGTCTCTCCATCCCTCCCCGTGCAGGGCTTCGTGCTGTGTCACTCCATCGCTGGGGGGACCGGTTCTGGCCTGGGCTCCTACCTCCTCGAGCGCCTGAATGACAGGTAAGCCTGTGTTTGGGGAGAGGGTATTAGCTCTAGCTCCCTGGTTAATGTTCGTTCTTTCTTTCTTTCTTTCTTTTTTTTTTTTTTTCCACTTTTTTCTCTTGGACTGGAAGGCCTGCAACTAGCCCTTTGAGTCATAGGAAGGAACAGAGCCTGGCCACCTAGGGAGCATCTTGGAAGCAGTAATTCCTGGAGGGGCGGGGAGTTTACCTAGGGAGAGGAGAGGACCTACAGGGTTTGATGTTTTAGGCTTATGCTTTTTGGCTCCTGTGCTCCGAAGACTCACTTCTGCCCTCTTCCGCAAACCCTTTTGTGATATAAGAGTTTGGTGGCACTTGGAAAGGAATGGCCCCTGTTATCCCCAGAGAAGACAGAGATGAACAGTGATGGGAGTCCTTCAGTTCACTGTGCTACCTTCCCCTTTCCCTCTTCCTCACTTCCAGGTACCCCAAGAAGCTGGTGCAGACGTACTCAGTGTTTCCCAACCAGGACGAGATGAGCGACGTGGTGGTCCAGCCCTACAACTCCCTGCTCACGCTCAAGAGGCTGACCCAGAACGCAGACTGTGTGGTGAGCACAGAGCAGGAAGTGGGGGACTCGGGTCCCCCTCTCCAAACCAGACGGACACATTCACCTGCCCTTCCTGAGCCCTAGCTGAGAAAACAAGAGGACCCACAAAGCCATTCCTGGTGCCCCAAATTATGAAATAAGTACCTGATGCCAAGTTGCTTACAGTCCTCCATGTGTCTCCATTTAGCCTATTAATGCCTGCTCATGCTTAAATTTTCAGCCCCAGGGTCACCTTCTTAGTGTAAACCTTCCTGACCACTCAAGTCAAAGTCAAATGCCTTTGTGCATATGTCAGGCTGTAACTATCCTTTTCTGTTGTTTTATATTTAATGTCAAGTTCCTGCCACTAGTCTGGTGACCTGGTGAGAGGGAAGACCACGCCTGTCCACTTTCTTTGTTATCTGCAGAGCAGCCATGCACCGTGCATGGTTCATGGGGACAGTCAGATATTTATTTACTGCACTGGATGCTAGAAACGTGTCTCATGATGCCCCAGACACAGTACTTTTCTTTTAAATTAACACACTTAACTCCTGGTTTTGGAGTTTAGAAGGGGGCTAAGCTAATAACTTATTTCTCTGCCCCCTTTCTCCTCAAAAAGGTGCCGTGACCCTCTTCTGTCCCCCCAGGTGGTGCTGGACAACACAGCCCTGAACCGGATCGCCACGGACCGCCTGCACATCCAGAACCCGTCCTTCTCCCAGATCAACCAGCTGGTGAGCCCCTGCTCCTGGACTGCTTTGGACTGGAACCCACCCTGCTGGGGTGCTGCCTGCACAAGGGAACACTCCTAACCAGGCCCACCCACGGCATGCCATCCCTATCCCCAGGTGTCCACCATCATGTCCGCCAGCACCACCACCCTGCGCTACCCTGGCTACATGAACAACGACCTCATCGGCCTCATCGCCTCGCTCATTCCCACACCACGGCTCCATTTCCTCATGACTGGTTACACCCCCCTCACCACGGACCAGTCGGTAAGAGG
>PVKU01013834.1:0-26389 GCA_004027475.1 Anoura caudifer
GAAAATAGACAGGGAATTCTGCAATCAGGGAAATGAGGAAGAGTGGAAGCTGTGCCCCTAGAGAAGCACATTTGATGGTCATAACCCTAAGACACAGGCTCACTGAAAGACCGAGATGCCATCAGAAGATACTAAAGCGCTCCCTCTGCACCTCACCTAACCACCACACCAAAAGGGATTCGGTATAAAAACAGCAAATTACAGCTGAAAGAGCTGCAGGACGCAGCATTTCTCTGATAAAAGGAGTACAAAGTCATGATGACACAACGACAAACACACAAGATGATTATAAAGTCTTTTGGAGCCCCTAGTTCCAGTAAAATTAAGAACAGTCCCATCCCTATCCAGAATAGCATAAATCCTCACACCAAATGCCAATTTTCTTTAGCTCATTATCCAGTAAAACATTTAGTTTCAACAAATAATTACAAAGCATGGCAAAAAAATAATAATTTAAAGGGACAAAGAAATCATCTGAAACAGGCTCAGATATGATACAGATGTTAGAATGACCATACAGGGAGTATAAAATGACTTGATTAGTATGTTAAGGTCTCTAATGGAAAAAGTATACAACTGCAAGAACACATGAGTAAGGTATGCAAAGTGTTTCTAAAATAATAAAAATAAATGCTACAGATAGAAAAATTGAAACAAAAATAAAGAATGCCTTCTATGGTTCATTGATGAACTAAAAAGGCTGAGCAAACCATCAGTGGTCTTGAAAGCAGAGCAAAAATGAATCCTCAATCTGAAATGCAGAGTCAAAAACAAAAAAAGAAAAATTAGACTAACTTCCAAGAATGGTGCCATGATAAAAAAAAAATGTAATATGTAAATGGGGTACTGGAAGGAGAACAAAGAGAGAACGAAGCAGAAGAAAGTGCTGAAGTAATGATGGCAAATAACTTTCCAAAAATAAGGATAGCCACCAAACAGCAGATTCCGGAAGCTCAAGAATATCAAACAAGATATACAGCAAATGGACCACACCTTGGCATATATCACATTCAAACTGCAGAATATCAAAGACAAAAAGAAAGTACATGAGAGACTTTGATCTATATGAAGAAAGAAAAAATGTCAGTCAAAGAATAAATGATAATAAAATATTTTATTTGTATTCTTAATTGATCTAAAAGTTGTTACTAAAATGAGGATATATTAGGTAAAAAACGAAATGACTGGTGGATAGTGGAAGCTAAGCTTTTAACCATTTTAATAGGAGGTTACAGACAGTAAGGAGAGAAGGTTAGAATGATCCATGTGCTGATAGTTTAGAGTTGGAGACGTCAGCATAAACTTGGATTTAGCTCTGTAGATACAGATGGATGCATTATAAATATTTATGGACATGTGCCTATGCATGGATTAGTATACACACATCTAGTCTCCTACTCAGTCAGCTGAGAGGGTCCATAAGCAACAACACCCCAGAAATAAAGAGCACACCTAGAGGTCAGATTTTATTTTCTTAATACCAGCCTTCAATAAAAGGGATGGGTTCCTTGGAGAAATGGCTGATTGTACAACTCAGGAGAGAAATGTACAACATGGTTCTAGAGCACCAGAAGATAGGGAAGTATACTAAAACAAAATAAAATAAAAAACACGATGACTTTAGTATATAAACTAACTGAAAGAACCCCCAGCGGTCAAATGTGGAACAATTTTATATATATATATTTGCACTGTAATCCAAAATACAAAATAAATATTCATGAGCCTATACTAATATAAATATATAATTGAATAACTAAGTACTTGAAGCGGGGACAGACAGAACTCCCATGCAGAAGAATAACAAATGATCAATTTAGATTTTTTTGCCCTCAAGGAAGTGGAGCCTAACTCTTCTAATTAAGTGTATGCTGCACGTAGTGAAATCTTTCCAAAGAGTAGAGAAAGGGAAAAATGAGTTATTTTACAGTGGGGAAATATAGCAAACACTATCACAGCCTGGTGATCAAGGTTAACATCAAAAACAGTAATTCATGTTGATAGTACATACCCTACATATGACATATTAAGGATGACACTTTACCTCTGTGGTCTTCCCCACAAAAACCAAGAAATCCAATCTAATCATGAGAAAAGTATCAGATAAATCCCAATTGAAGCACATTCTACAAAATTTCTGACTAGTGCTCCTCAAATCTGTCAAGGTCATCAAAAATAAGGAAAGTCTGAGAATCCGTCATATTCAAGAGGAGCCCTTGGAGGCATGACTACTTAATGTAACATGTTATCATGAATGTTATTCCAAAACAAAAAATGGACACAGTTAAAAACTAAGAAAATCTGAATACAGTATAACTTTAGTTAATAATGTGTCAATACTGTTTCTTTTACTGTAATGAATGTACTATATGAGTGTAAGATTTCAGTTACAAGTAAAATTGGGACGTATGGAAACTCTCTGTCTGTGTGTATATATATGCAAATCTTTGCCATTGTTCCCTAAATCCACAACTATTTAAAAATCAAAGTTTATTATAATTTTTTTAATACCTGCTAATGGCTGATGATGAGGAAGGGGTTGAAGGAACAAAGTTTTAAAAATTAACTGTAAATTAGTAGACAAAATCATTTTGGGCAGAAAGGACTATTGTCTGAATCATAGGGTTATGGCTCTGAAACAGACCCTGTTGCTTAATCCTACATCCTCTTTTATGCAGGTTTATGAAGAAACTAACCCCATGGGAAACAAAGGGACTTGGTCAGTGTGATATTTTTATATTATTTCTGAAATCTATACAGAAATTGAAACTCTGAAGGTGAAATTGTTGTTCTTCACTTTATTCTAAAACTCTCTAGTCTAAGATTTGTTAAAATGCTTTTATTTCTTCTGACTTAAGACATTTATCTGAGGTTTACATTTTTACTTTGTAAAATGTACTTATGGATATAAAGTCTTAGAAGAATGTTTTTAAACCTAAAATAATAACAAATTTGTTATTTTAAAATAACAAGTATTATTTTTTAAAAGGGAATATTTCCTTTATTACTCCTTTGTTAAGATTTACTTCTATATGTTACAAAACTCTGCAATTGTGTATTTGCATAAGGAAGTTCTTTAAATTTTTTCTTATGATTTGGAACTGTTGAGGTCTTTGCATTAACATTTTTCCACCATTATTCAAATGAATTAGTTTCCACAAATAAAGGATCTGCTAGTATAAAAAATTTTAAACCAAAAATTTCAACAGCAATGTTACAGTTTTATGGGCTTCCAAAATACTATAGCGACAGAACTTTATAACATTTATAGAAATTTTATTCTATGATTTCAAGCCAGTAAAGTAGAAAAAGCCACATGCTTTTCCTCTTCTGAGGCCTGGATCTGACTGCTGCTTCATTTTGGTGAATGATTTAACACTGCAGCTATCCTTCCCTAGATATATATCACAGGAAAAAGATAATCAAGATAAACGATGATTCTGAGAAGGAGAATAATTCTGGAAACTGAGAGCAGGGGCTCTGCCTTTCTGTATTTTTCTAGCATTTGCACATAAAGATGCCCATTAGGGCAGTTTGCTCACATTCAGTATGGAACTCCCCTACTGGGCACAGTTGTGCACGAAGTCACCTCAGGGTGCTTCCCCTCCTCTTATCATAGTTACCTCCTCGTATATCATTATCTTTGCCTGACACGCTGAGTGTGCATCTAATGATTTAAAGCCAGGAAACTTTCTAGTCTCAGTATAAGACACTGGAGCTTACCCAGAAAAGAACGTGGAGTTGCAGGTTCTTTGAGTTTCCATGGCATTTCTATAGTAAGAGGTGATAAATTATAAAATATAACTTACCTTTGATATGAAAAGTACATGTGTATTAATCTAATATTAACCCATAATTGAATCCTTTATGTTGTAGATAATGATTGTTGTATACATATAAGAAACAAGAAAGAATTCATTTTAAAGGGTTTTAAGTTTTGTAATCTTATGAGCAAGGCTTGAAAGAGCAGCATAAGATATACTCATATGTTGTCCACCAGGTCATGAAAAAATAGCTTTTTTATGCAAACAGATTCTGAGTGAGAGCAGAGTCCGTAGTGGTATTTCACCTGTATTCAGTTGCTTAACACTGTCACTGTTCCTGCAGTTTCTAGATGAAGCAAACCATTGCACATTCCAAGCAGGTCTGCTCACTGACATGATATTAATGAATAGTGGCACCACATCAAGTTTGGAGGAGGACCAGCCACAAGGAAGTTATTTATGTAACTTATTATTCCAGGCTGCAAACCAAGAAGCAATGGCTCTTTAACAGCCAGGGCCAAGAATTAACAGAGCAAGGAATGTCTTATTCCTGACAAATCAATATAGTGAGGCTTCTCACCTCATTCCACTGGAGTAATTAAAACATTTGTATCCAAGGGGATCCATGGGACACGATGCATAACAAATTTTAGCCACCTCCCACAACCATTTCTAAACAGCACTACAGCCAAGCATTTCCAGAAACTGCAGCCAAAAGGAACAAGTGAAACATAAAGCAGCGATTTTTATTAATTCATGCAGAGGAGCTCTATAGTGAGGCATATGTTTTGGTGCTATTTTTTTTTTCTAATTGAAATGAAGTAATCCATAAAGTGTCCAAAGGAACAAGCAACCTAAGGTTTTATCATATGCTCATAGAGAACTGTTTTAGGTGTTACAGTTTATGAGGTCCACAATTTTGACTGATTGACTTAATGGACTAAATACGTCTCTGTTGCGATTTAACCTCATTGTAATTATCAAAAGTAATAATGCACATTATTAAAAGGTAAAATAATAAAGAATTTTTAATTAAAAGGCCTTCTGCTTCATCTTAGTCATCTCAAATTACTCTCTTTAGATGGAAAAAAAAACTACATTAAATGGTTTTTGTTTTCTGTTTTCCAGTGATTACTTTATCTCTCCAAATCATACGTGTACACAACTCTTTATTCAGATTTTATAAATGAGATGTAAGAGTATTGTTCACTAACATCTTGCTTTATAAAGGAGTCACCTTACATATGAGTCCTACAGTTTCAAACTAAAAGATGAGAAAGGATTGGCATCATCAGCATATATGTAGTTTATAAAACATGGGACGAAGTGAGGTTATCTGGGAAGAATATTTAAAGAACAGAAATGTTCTCAGAAGGCAACTGGGATACTTTAGTGTTTAATATTGAATAGAGAAAAAGTCATCTGAGAAGACTTGAAAGTGGCAGCAAGGGAAATCAGAAAACAATGAAATACTGTCACAGAACTGCTTCAGTTAGAATTCAGTTGTAGATAGCAGAAACATCACTTTTAAGCAGTACAGGATTAAATACAGAAAATTAAATGCTTGCAAATTTGATGGTTGGGCTACTCCCACAAAAATTACTCCTAGAACAAGGTAATTGAAGTTTCCTATCAAGGGGAGTATCATATATCATAAGCGGAAATCTGGTAAAACACATAGACATTTTCTCAGCTTCTGGCTCCAGGATTATACTACCTTAGACACAGTATGGAGATTCAAACCACCACAGGATCAATTGGCTTTATAGTCATGTTGAACAAGCAAAAAGAGCACTTATTTCATGCTCTATGCTTTGATCCCTCTATAAATTTCAATTTCTAGAATTACTAGTGCATTTCATTGGCATTACTTAAATCCCTACATCTGGAAACTAATATATACAAAAGTCTGAGAAATACAGTTTTTAGCTTTCTATCTATATACTACAGAAAGGTAAAACAGAAGACTATTAGAACAGATATTAAATGAGTCATGTATTAGAAAAGATGCAAGAAAGTCATTTAAAGAAGAAATCAGTACCCAGTTTTGTGCAATGCTACTGATAAGGCAAAAAAGATGAAAACAGAAATGATAATTTGGCATCCTGGAGAAATTCTTGATGATCTTAACAATAGCAGAGGAGGATGAAAAGTTTAGCAAGTTGGACAAAGTTGAAAAGTGAACAAGAAGTGAGGAAATGGAAAGAAGAATAAAAATAATTCATACTCCGAGTGTTTTTCTGAGAAGAAGCAATGGGATAATAGTTGGAGGTGGATGGAGGGCAAATCAATGAAAAAGTTTTGTACTTTGTTGTTTTGAAATAGAGTATGTTAGTAAACAGGTGGGAATAATTTGGTAGGAAAGAAGAAATGATGATTCAAAAGAAACAGGACATAACTATAAAATAAAATCCTTAAGAAGGCAACAACCAAAGTTAGTGCTTTTTCAAAGAGAGAAAATAAGGGAGAAAGAGAGGCAAAAGGGGGTCTAGAGTGTTTGTGAGGAACTGGATATAATAATGGATTGTGAGCCTAGTTGGATAAAAAGACAAATGAAGATAGAAGATAAAGGATAAATAATAGAAAAGTTTGGTGGATAAATATGCTGAAGATCTAGATCAGGGCAAAACATTCTGGAGTGGACCAATGAGAGTCAAGGAAATAGAAGTGGCCGGAGTGATATGGTTCTGGCTATCAGTTATAAACAGGTCTAGGCTGTGGTCGTAGGAATGTGAGGGTGAGGAGAGATAAGGAAAAGTTTGGTGTTTTGAAGTGAGGATGTAAAGAAACAAAGCCAGGGATGGTGAATGAGTCATTTTCACTTGATCACTGATAATAACACCAGCACAAATGGAGAATAAAATGCCGATCCAGGAGACAAAATGGAGAAAACAAAAATATTTTTAGTAAGCGAGGCAAGGTGGCTTAGTGATCTGGACATACAATGAGTCGTTTAGTAGAATGGAATGGACATCAGAGAAGCTGGGATTTTGAACAAAACAAAGAAAATACACATATGCTGAATTTATATTAGTGGTGAAGACTAAAAATGGTAGTTGATGTAAGACCCCATATCTGCCAACACACACACGCGCGCGCGCGCGCGCGCGCACACACAATAGGAATATTGCATTCCTAACTAGGAAATCTCAGTTCATGGCCTAAATATAGGAACTTTCTACAGCAAGGAAAATTTGAGCTATTATATGTTACTTTGTGATAATCCTCCTAACAAAGGTAAGATAACCGAGGAATTTCTTTTTAAATTCTGTGCATTTGTTGACGTGCTGCCTGTCCAACAATGCATTCCCTCATGATATTTGCTGTTTCACTAATTTCCATGTTCTTAGGTGTTGGTACAGTGTTAGGTGCACCAAACTAACTTTGTTGAATTCAAAATTCTATGAACCTCAATTATATTAAGGGATTCTTCTCAAATTAACAATTGATGTATGAGGAATTCGAGAGTCTAGATTAGCCATTGCATAACAAGTGGGAAATATATTATGCCATAGAGAATAAGAAGACATTTGAATAGCATTTTCATTTATCAAGCATTGTAGCCTTTGTATTTCAGTGTTTAGCATATTTCCAATTTAATAAAATAAATATGGATTGAAAATGTGATATATTATGTTGGTGCATGTAATAGCAAATAATTATTATGCATAATTTCAAGGAAATCAAAAGATAGGACCCCACCTGATCCTGGAAACTTTGTTCAGACAATCTGTGTTTATGGCTTATTAGTGATAAGCTCTACCAACCTGGTCAATAAATGATCATTTTCATTCCTTTTCATGGTTTCTTCTGCTTATGGAGGCCATTAGGAGATAAGAATGACATTAATGCACATTTTGTATAATAAAGATTCCATGAACCTAAGAATCTTATTTTCACTGTCAAGGACTATAACCACAGTAGAAAGATGATGAATGAGATAAAAAGCCAGAAATAGCAAAATTCAGTACAGTTTTAAGTAAGTGCAACCAGAAATGCAAGTGTAAAACTGCAATTGCATGCTAACAGAAGGAGACTGATGATAATTAAATATAAATGTATAATGTGCATGTATGTATAAAAACATAAATATATACAACAGAAATTCTGTGGACAAGTATGTATAGTTGTATGTACATACATTATAAATAATATTAAATTACATTTAAGTGCCAATACATGGAGAACAAAATGATTTACTTAAACTCTTTTCTGACAGTTTAATGGATCTTTTTTACCTTTAGACATAGCTAAAATTAGATGGCACAGAGAAATAAGTATAGAGCACACTATTTCAAACTCTTACACCAATAGGCACATATGATTCAATAATGGCACAGATAACACTGTACTAGTGAAAATTATATCCTTAATTATTGTATTATGTCTCTATTTCCTTCTTAGAGTGGTATAAATCATTTGTGAAGACACAGCTTACCCCAAAATAAATTATACCAGTTGTGGATAGCTTCCCTTAGTAAATATCTACTGTTCCTTCAACACTGTAAGAATGAGAAACAGATTTCAACCCAAACGCTCATGTGGTGAAGGGGAAATTGGCCTGATGAGTGACATATTTTAAGTGTAATATACAAGAAAATATATTTTCAAATGTTTTACTTCATATGGTATTCAGCCACTTATGTGATTATGTTGGTAAGATTAATAAGAAAATAGACTTGTGGGTATCATGCTCCTATGAAAAACTACTCACTAATGAGAAGTATGCTCAGAGCTTTATTAGGAAAGGAGGACTCAAAAGAATGGCATAAGGTCTAGTAACATGCATTGACTCTTCATAAGGAATCATATTCTTAACACTATAGTATCTTTAAAAAGACTTGGAATAAGTCTTTTATCCATTTAGAGTATTTTTGTGTATGGTGTAAGTTGGTCCTCGAGTTTCATTTTTTTGCATGTGGCTGTTCAGCTCTCCTAACACCATTTGTTGAGGAGGCTATTTTTACTCCATTTTATGTTCCTGCCCCCTTGTCAAATATTAATTGACCTTAGAGACATGAGTTTATTTCTGGGTTCTTGATTCTGTTCCATTTGTCTATGTTTCCATTCTTATGCCAGTACCAGACTATTTTGATTATAGTAGCCTTGTAATACAGTTTGATATCAAGTATTGTGATCCCTCCTATTTTGTTCTTCTTTCTCAAAATTGCTGCAGTTATTTGGGGCCATTTATCGTTCCATATAAATTTTGAAATGTTTATTCTATATCTGTGAAATATGTGTTTGGTATTATAATAGGGATTGTGTTGAATCTATAAAGTGCTTTGGGTAGTATGGACATTTTGATGATGTTAATTCCTCTAATTCATGAACAAAGCATATGCTTCCATTTATTTGTATCTTCCTTAATTTCTCTTTTCCGTGTTGTGAGATTTCTGAGTATAGGTTTTTACCTCCTTGGTTAGGTTTATTCCTAGGTACCTTATTTATTTATTTTTTTGCTATAACAAATGGAATACTTTTTTTCTAATTACTGTTTCTAATATTTTGTTGTTAGTGTACAAAATTGCCTTCCATTTCTGAAGATTTAAATATAAGTTGCAATCCCATAACAGTGCTAGAGGAAAACATAGGCAGGAAAATTTCAGATATTCCATGCAGCAGTATTTTCACCAATATGTCTGTCCCCTAGAGCAAGGGAAATAAATTAAAGAATAAACAAATGGGATTTTATCAAATTGAAAAGTTTCTGCATGGCTAAAGGAAACACCAGCAAAATGAAAAGGGAACCAACCATATGGGAAAATATATTTGCAAATGATACCTTGGGCAAGAGTTTGATCTCCAAAATACATAAACAACTCACATGATTCCATACCAGGAAGACAAGCAATCCAATTAAAAAATGGGCAAAGGACCTGAACAGACACTTTTCCAAGGAGGACATAACAGAGGGCCCAGAGACATATGGAAAGATGCTCAGCATCACTAGCCATCAGAGACATACAAAGTAAAATGACAATAAGATACCACTTCACACCCATCAGAGTGGCTATCATAAACAAAATCAACAAACAAGTGCTGGTGAGGATGTGGAGAAAAGGGAACCCTAGTGCACTGTTGGTGGTTATGCAGACTGGTGCAGCCACTGTAGAAAACAGTATGGAATTTCTTCAAAAAACTAAAAATGGAAGTGCCTTTTGACCCAGCAATTCCGCTGCAGGGATTATACCCTAAGAATCCTGAAACACCAATTCAAAAGAACCCATGCACCCAATGATTATAGCAGTGTTATTTACAATAGCCAAGTGCTAGAAACAGCCTAAGTGCCCATCAATACATGAGTGGGTCAAAAATATGGTACATTTACACAATGGAATAGTACACAGCAGTAAGAACTCACTCCTGGAACTGGAGGGTATTATGCTAAGTGAAATATGCCAGATGGTGAAAGATAAATGCCATATAACCTCATCTATAAGTGGAACCTAATCAACAAAACAAATAAGCAAGCAAAATAGAACCAGAGACTTGGAAATAAAGAACAAACTGACAGTAACCAGAGGGGAGGAGGAAGAAAGATAATGGGGCACATAGGGGAAGGGTCATCAAAGAACATGCATGAAGGACCTATGGACAAAGACAATGGAGGGTGGGGGGAGAGAATTGAATGTGGGTGGTGGGAGTGGGTAGGGCAGGGGAGAATAATGCTGGATAAAATGGAGACAACTCTTATTGCACAACAATTAAAAAACAGGAAAACAAATAAAAGCTTGGAATGAGCCATTGCTCTCAATAGTGAATCAAAACTAGCTAACCTTAGTTAAGCATACAAGAGGGGCTCCAGTCGTTTCATTTTGTTTCAGGTTGAGATTTTTTAAAGGAATAAAAAATTGTGATTCATATGTGTTGGATCTTGTTTTAGTGAAAAGCTTTTCAGGAAAAGAAAAATGACACTTAGCTCTCCCAAAGGAAGTACAAAGAGACAACTTTCTTTTGTTATTGTTGTTGTTGCTTTTAATGATTCATGAAGATGCAAATGAATCCAAGAGAATTTTCTTCCAAGGGAAGCAAAGAACTAAATCAGTATTTTCACCACCCACATTACAATTTCAACTAAATTTTATATAAAAGTATATGAAAATATTTTTATTACTTCATTTTAATTTTAAAACATTTTAATTACATAAAAACTGTATAATACATACTAGCATTCTCACTTTCTAAAAAAGCAAGTTAATAGTCCACAAAGTTTAATTCAGATCTTTTTTAAAAAATAACACATTACATATATTGCGAAGACTTATTACTCCATTATCTTTCTTGAAAATGATTCCTCTTCTATTCTATGAGTATCCTCCCCATGCATATTTTATATCATCACATGTATAGGTTCACCTGTACTTAAGAGGATAGCATTGTACGGTTTGGAAATATATGGTTTAAATGTTATACTGTATGCATCCTTACACCACTTAGAATCCATGTTTATTGACTTAGATCCATTTAATCCATGTTAAAACCCCAACTAATGGACATGTACATTGTTCTAATTTTCACCATTGTGTTACTTAAATTATGCCTTTTTTACATGTGTGCCTTTTCTAGGATATGCCTAGTTTAATGAACAATCTCAACTCAGATGTATATAAAATTGAAATAGTTTTAATTTTCTGCAGTTGCTGCCTTTCCCTACATCCTGCTGATCCTCCCTTTCCAGTTCCTTAACAGCTCATGTGAGCTCCATAAGTTCTCATTTTAGATAATAAATTCTGTATTAAAGCATAGTCACAATCTCCATTTAAGTCTTCCTCTCTTCCCTAATCCCAGCTTCGAGCTGGGACACCGTTAGGAGCTGGGACACTGTTAGGTGCAGGGAGTAACAGGCACCTCTTAAAACTCTTACCCCTCCTTCTTTTCTAAAGATTTAGGAGGAGGAAGAGGGGGATGCAAAGTGAAAAGGTGTTTTGTTTTTTTGTCATTGGATTTTTTTGTTTGTTTTACCTAATTGCCCACTTTGTGTTGATGTCCATGCTAGTTGCTGCTTCTCTGTACGACACTGAATGGCCAGCAACCCTAAGTGTACAACATCCTGTGGCAGCCTTACAAGTAGTGGATCACTTTCAGGTGGCTTTATGGACAACATGCCCTTCAGGTAACCTCTTTGCAACATCTTCACTTGTAGAATCTAAATCAAACTCAAGATTTTCACCTTCTTTACCTCCAGCCACAGCCAGTAAATACCACTGCTGGGAGTTCTCTTTCTCCTCAGGGCAAAAAGCTTTTCCATGGAATACTGTCTCTATAGCTCCTTTTAGAAACATCTGTGCATTGCCGCATAGAACATGGGGGTGTAATGTGCTCCACGCTCATCCTCTCTTTCTGCCCTGCTTTATCTCTCCAAATTTCCCCTCTCTTTACCCAGGTAGCCACAGGGCTGATGAACAAATTCGATGAGCACATCCAAGATCCTTTCTTTTCCCAGGTGTCTTTCTAAGAACACTGTAATCACTAGACTGACTCCAATGACCTCCCTCTTCACTGTGACTCTAGTTTATGGAGAGATGGAGAAGAACATTGGAGAATGGGGGGATGCTGGGTGAAAAATAGGATTGAGCATGGTTCGCTCACTCATTTCATAATCCACATTGATATCCCTATTGATAATTGCCTTTAGAACATGGGTGTTCAACATATTGGTTAATATGTTGAAATTCAACTATCTCTTAGCTCATTTACTTTTCAATTTCTTCTTGTTAAATATGTTGTTTGAAGGCTATTTATTTTCTTCTAGTCTCCACTTGAGGTATACCACAAATCTTCAATATTATTGCTATTGTCATTCAGTTCTAAATATTTATTTGTATTTTTTTGTTCCACAAACAAGCATTAGTCAAAATACTTGATTAATTATTTTTTTAAATTTTTTCTCTTGAAGATAAATGTATGCTTTGCCTTGCTGTGAACTTGCTTTAATTAAGCCTTATTTTGTATTGAAGATGTCTTCCAATATCCGAAACAAAGAAAAACTGATTGTTTGCTAAACAAGATTTTTACTTGTAGAGCCAGTCATGCAAGCAATGGTCAGGGTTGGAAGCAGCAAGTTCAGCGATTAGTGGCTTTTGAGAAGAAAAATTGTCCTAAACCCAAATGACGTTTACCTGTGAAAACTTTGTTACTAGAGTGAATTTGTTGCTGGCTAACTTCCAAAAGCATGGGATCTGTTTCTAATCGATTGAGATGGGTTCAAAACTGTATTTCTTGTGGTTACTTATTCATGGTCTGGGACTATGAGCAAGGAACTTTTTTGTTTTGGTGAACAGGATTTTTATCCTGAAGAACACTGGCCTTGATCTTCCCATATTAGAATCTTGACAGTTATAAGTCATGATGTCCTATGTTAAGATTTATCTATAGCAATACTTGGAGGTATTCTGGACTTGAGACTTTTGTAAAGATAAGAGAAGTGGTTAGATAAGACTCACTTGATATCATGTTAGGAATAAACTAGATACAGTTTGCTAAATGGTTAGGACATGGACATAAGGAAAACAATAGCCCTGGCTGGTGTAGCTCAGTGGATTGAGCGCAGGCCTGCGAACCAAAGGATCATGGTTTGATTCCCAGTCAGGGCACATGCCTGGGTTGCAGGCCAGTTCCCGGCAGTGGACACATGAGAGGCAACCACACATTGATGTTTCTCTCCCTCTTTCCTTCCCTTCCCCTGTAAAGATAAATAAATAAAATCTTTAAAAAAAAGGAAAGCAATAGTGATATGTGTTGGTGAAATTGTAGACATAGTAATAGATATATAATAAACATGTAAATATAGATATGTTTAAAAACTCTGACTCTTCCTTTCTAAAGATCATTAGAGATACTCTAAAACAGCTGTGGCAAATGATCTTATATTGACCAGATCCTAAGAAAACTTTATTTCCGCCCCTGGATTGCCAGTTAATGCTTGCTCTCACTTTCCCAAGTCAGTCTATTTTAACACGGTAACTTTTATGTGTCAAGGATAATTTAGCAATTCAGTGGATTTTTAAAATTCTCTGAAATTTAATAGTTGAAATTCAAATGCTGTCTATATTAATTTTGATAACAGCTGCTGTCTCCATGCGCTGCACCATCAACCAATAAGTCCTACTCCTTCCCCCAACCCACGCTCCCACACACAAACACACAAAGCCTAGGGTCTCATCAAAGTTAGGTACGTTCTCTGGTTTCCAAGCTCTGCTCTGCCTGTTGAGAGCAAGGTGATAGAATAATTTTTCAGAAAACTAAAAGAACTGGGTGATCAATGACTCTTTTAATATTTCCTCCAATTCAACAAGCTTAAAAAAGAAAAAGATAAATTGGTTTGTGTGCAAGAACATGATTCATATTTATGAAACGTTCCTTAAGGCATCAGAATGGTGGGCTTGAGACCGGGAAGAAGATTTCTCTCAAGCAATATAGGAATGATACCATTAATTCACTGGTGACAGATTACCTCACAAAAATTACTCTCCAAAATTTTCACCAGTTTAAAATTAGCAGTGTATAAGCAAACCAGTTTCACTGCGCCTTTGCAAGCACTAGAAGTTATATCCATCTGTTCAATTTGTATATATATGAGATATGTATATCCAAATGTATGTATATCTTGTTAATTTGAGTATCACTATGACCTGATGAAATAAGACATATAGAGCTCTTTGGAGTAAGGTAGAGTGCTACTAAATGTCAAGAAGCTACAAACATGTAGAGTTAATAACCCCAAATCACATACACCATAGAGAGAAAAGGATGTGATTGCAGCTAAAAGACAAGGCCAGCAAAAGTAGTATCACTGAAATGCTGTTCCTCAGAATTTGGGAAATTTGGGAAGTTTCCCAAAATGGGAAAATGGGAAAATTTGTAATGCATTCTTAATATCAGTGAGAAACCTGATATAGTATGAGAAAATGGTGACAATCTAAATGTCTAAATGTTTTATTCTACTTAAGGGGAGTATTTTATAATTACTTCACTTATCCTGCTTACAATTTAATCTCCTGAGAAAAGGTAGCTAAATAAACAAACCAGAAAAATTCTACTCAAGATTCAGTTAGAACAACAACAAAAAAAAAAAAAAACACCTTTTTTATTAGTAAAATATGAGTACATGAAGCCTTTGGGGAAAGTCAATGCTTAATTTTGTATTTTAGGTTAAACAGGTAAGAAAGGCCCTGGCTAGTGTAGCTCAGTGGATTGAGTACCAGCCTGCAAACCAAAGGGTCACCAGTTCAATTCTCAGTCAGAGCACATGTCTGGGTGGCAGGCCAGGGCCCCATTTGGGGGTGTACAGGAGTCAACCACACATTGATGTTTATCTCCCTCTCTTTCTCCCTCCCTTCCCCTCTCTCTAAAAATAAATAAATAAAATCTTTAAAAAACTGGGTAAGAAGGGCAAGAGATATTCATTTATGTATCTGGGATTGGAAAAATGTATATACTAATTCTAAGCAAACATAAACAAAGATTTCATAAGAAAGTTGTATAGATCTCACTTTTCCACCAGAAATTATTCTGAATTTTTGGATGGATTATTACATTTAATACACTGAAACTTTTTATAGCAATATTTCACCAACAAATTCTCTGGTTTTACCCTTATTAATATGACTTAAATGAACATAGTAAAACACTTGAACAGTGAAAAATGAATCTCTCACCTTTTTTCAAACAAGAAAGAAATAAATCTCTACTTTTCCAGACTGCTACACTCACCTCTAGAGGTAATCATGAACCAGAATTTTTTGTGCTTTCCTACATAAAATGAGCAGAGGTATCTGTATATGTGCATGCAAATAATATTTACTACTTTAATTATATTGTTATGTGTACAAACTCACTGTATGCATGGTTCAGTAGCTGTTAGGGGGCAGTATTACATATAATTGCAACACTGACTCAGAATAACATGGTTGGCTTTGGTAGAAATCTGACCTCCATCTCTTCCTAGCTATATGACCATGGGAAAATTATGTAATTTCTCTGTGCTTCAGTTTCCATATTTATAAAAATGTACATGATAATAATAGTGAATACTTCATCATTTGGTTGAGAAGATAAAATGTATAAATTCATACGAAACACTTAGAATAGTGCCAGTTGATAAAAAAGACACTCAATAAAGATTAATTTACATTATAGTATTTTCCTTCTCTCACTTACTAATATATCTCAGAGATCCTCTTCTATTTGTACATACAGATCAATCTTATTTTTTGCAATGGTTACTCATATTTTATTCTCTTATACTGTTAAACATTGCAATGATCAATATCATCACTATGTGCTCATCTCATATAAATGTGCAAACATATACTTAGGATATAGTCTTAAAAGTAGGATTACTGGTTCAAAGAATAGAACATATACTATATCTAAGAATAATGGCCCCACAACCAATAATCAATGACAAAAGTCTGTACAAATGCATTTAATAATTGAAGATGCATTGGAAAAAGGATTGTGGAGAGTACTGTAAAGGAAAAAATTTACAATCATGTTTGAGGCACAGACCACAAATGACTAGACCTAGGCTTGTGATTGGTTAGTAGTGACAAGTAGAAAAATGAATAAGAGTAGAATATCTAATGTCTCTCATTACCCCCTTCATTTTCAGTGAGATGGTGTTACAATGAAAAAAATCCAATATGTGTGAGAAAAACAAAGTGTACCTTTCTAAACGCTTTAGAAACCTGTGGATTAGGTTAAGCAATGACCTCTAAGAGTTCACTGTCTTGAAATGAAGAATGCCCAGAATATGAGATCAGAGGACCAGGTGAAAGTTTTTGATTGACCCTAATTATTTGGTAGATATCTTCTGCTAAGCTAGCTTTAAGAGCTTATCTCCTCAATTATAAAATAAAACTTAAAGGACAAGAAAAACAAGACTTACTACAAAGGAGAATTTTGAGAATTAAATGAACAGTATAAATTTAATAAATCATAGTTATCACTACTAATAATAACTTTGAAAACTAGGAGAAGTGCCAAAATAATGGCTGTCTAAAGTAATATTTATTTTTTTAAAGCAGAGGGAAGTGAGATTAATGTATGAGCCTCTTATATGCATTTAAAAAATCTCCAAATGAAAGGTAATAGAAGATTTATTAAGAGGAAATTGTGATAATTGGAAGCCAGCATGATTTCACCTAAACATGTCAAAACAGACTAGCTTCATTTTTTTTTTTTTTGACAGGAATACTAGAATAATGCACTAGCAAATGTGATGGATGTAGAATATCTGAAATTCAGTAAGTCATTTGAAAAAATCTTTCAATATTCTTGTAGACAAGATGAAAAACTAGACTATTTTAAGCAGGTGGGATCAGGATTATATGCACAAAACAGAAGTCACTCAATAATCTGTGGAGCAACTTAGTGGCTTCTACAGAGTTTTACTTTTATCCCTTGCTACCAAAAGTTATATCCGTTACTCATTTGAACATAGAGAACAGTACCTTCCAAATGGGGAGCTCATACGAGAGCTTAAATGTACATCTCAGGGAGGGAACATTTCCCCCCTACCTCTATTTGTTCTTTTGGCTGGTCTAATAATTAAATTGACGCAAAATAGGTTAACAAATGAAATACAAATTCTAATTCTGTATGTACAAGAGCTCATAGAAATAGGAGCCTCCCTCAGGTGACCCAAGGAGGCAGCTTTAATATTTTTTATGAAAAAAAAAACTAATTTTACGAAGAACTGAAAAGAAAAAGAAGTTTGGCTTGCATAGTGATTAGTAAGCACAGTTTGTTTACACAGCCTTCTTGGTCCTGAATTCCTTGTCTCTTGAGATAAGGATGTCTCTGCCTCCCAGGGCAGGGGTAGGGGCATGAAAGTACCTTTCACATGGGAGATTTATTCCCTGCTTTCAAGGGGACAAAGAGGAGGGTCAGTGTCCTTCTTATATCCGCTGTTTCTCATGTAACTTCAATTCAAAATAATCAGTATACCAAAGTGGCACATTTGGGGGCAGCCTGCCCTGAACGCCATCATACAGAAGGTAACTTCCTTAAAAACAGAATGAGGAGCCATAAGGATTCTCACATGCAGAACATAAAAATGGGCTAAGGAATGACACAGAAGATAAAAATAATAAAGTTGATGAGCATCACCAAAATAAAACATGGAGAGATGCAAGTTAGCTGCTACAATAAAACATGGAGAAATTCAAGTCAGTGGTGAAGACAGGCATGTGAGACGGCAGCAAAGGGTATTATGAATAAACCATGCCATTTGGTCATCCAAAAAGTGCTAACAGGCTGTGAGGCTATGCTGTGATAAAAGGTGTATGGAGACTGATGGAAGTTATAGTTTGTTTGAACTTCATGTTGCTAAATTCAAAAGGGGAATTTTTGCCCAAATTTACAATTTCAGAAAGACTTTGATAATCTGGAGAACATTCAGATGGAAAAGGACAGAAGAGAGGGAACCTCAAAAGCACCCACGAGAACTCCTTAAATGACCTGGAGCATTTTAACACCATGAAGTGTGAGAGAGAGCTCACACTTATTTAAATATCATGAGAGCTACATGTTGAAAACAAAAGGGTTAGACATGTTCTTTGTGATATTACAGTGGAAAACAAAAAGTTATGTGTAGAGTTTACAAAGTGTTTGACATCACTGAAAGTAAAATGAAAAACTCTTGCAATAGTTAGGGCCACCTTTGAATGGTGAGGTAGTTTGTCACTGGAATTGTCCACAGAGAGGTAGGATGGTCATTTACAGAAGTCCCTCCTGTAAGGGTTTGAACCCTCTCGTATTTAAGATCATAGAATTGTCTATTAGCTGCTTTCTTCTCCCATTATCTAGATTTTAACTTTCTTTGCTTTTACTTGGCTTTCTTTTTCCATTTTCCATGTTATATATTGTAATAGACTGATTTGAAATATATCATGTCAGTCTCACCTTTTACGTTTCTTTTCCCCTAGCTCTTTTCTATTACTCGCTGTGAAGTCTTCATAAGGATTTATGTATTGGCTTAACTTTGCTGCCTTCAGGCATCTGCTTGTATCCTTCATCGATCTGTTGTTTTATTACTAATAATCCAGATTTTAAAATGCCAGACTCACCATACCTTTATGCCATTTTATAACACTTCTAGTAGTTATCCTGAGCACCATTTAATAGCTTATTTTTTTAAATAGCTTATTTTTGAAGTTAAGCATGCAGTTCAAACACATGTCCTGGTGAACTAGACAAAAATCATCTCTGATGGGTTGATATGAGTCTGTATTTCATTTAGTTGATAACCCATTACTTAAGATGAATAAGTATAAATTTCCTCAATATATCATATGAATGCTAATTAAAATTCTTACATATTTTCATAAATTATATTTTCTAATTTTTATTATTGATTGATTTGAGAGAGAAAGAGAAATATCCATTTTTGTTCCACTTATTTATGAATTCATTGTTTCATTCTCAAATGTGCCCTGACCAGGGATTGAACCTGCAACTTTGATGTATCAGGACAATGCTCTAACCAATAGAACTATCTGGCCAGGGCCCATACTACATCTTTCTAATTATGAAATTATTATATTTATTAAAATTTTGAAAATTCAAAAAGTATGAGTATAGAAATTTAGCTTACTAGTAAGAATCAAGTTTGTTTAATATTTTATTATATTTTCTGCCATACTTCTTCCTATGTCATTTTAACTTAATTAGACACACATGCACAAATATAGCTTTCTCTTTAGTTCTCTCACTGCCATATATGTATAACTTATCCTATACTTTACAACTTCTATAGACATCATTATTTCTTTTTTATTATTATAAATAGTACATCTATGAATGAATTTTTGCTTAACACATTTTATGTATTTAGAAACTTTCTGAACCATAGCATGCAGATTTTACAGGTATCCATAAGCACTCCTCTAAAGTAAAGAAGGGTCAACCTGGAATATGGATAAACTAGAAATAGTGTTTCATTTGGAATCAAAATATCTAGACTCACAAATTCAGTGTTTTTAATAAACAAAACTTGGACAACTTTACTCTCAGTGTTGTAATAAATAAATGAGGTAATATTTGCAAAATTAGGTGGTAAAATATAGGTATACATAACAACTCTGATATTTAAAATTTAAATTATTTTTTTATTTTTGAATTACATTTAATATATAATATTTTATTAGTCTCAGGTGTTCACTCCAGTGGTTAAACACTATATAACATAGTAAGAGACCATCCCAATAAATCTTGTACCCATCTAGCACCATACATAGTTACTAGAATATTATTGACTATATTTCCTGTACTGTATGTTATATCCTCATGGCTATTCTGTAACAACCAATTTGTACTTCTTAATCCCTCCACTGTTTTCACTTATCCCCAAAAATCCCCTCTTACTTGGCAACTGTCAGTGTGTTCTCTGTATCTATGAATCTGTTTCTCTTCTGGTTGCTCATTTATTTTGTTTTTTAGATTCAATTTGTGATAAATATGTATTTATCTCCATTTTATTATTCATATTTTTATTTTTTTCCTTTTTCTTCTTAAAGAGGACCCTATAACATTTCATATAAATACTGGTTTGGTGGTGATGAACACCTTTAGCTTTTACTTGTCTGAGAAGCCCTCTATCTATCCTTTGATTCTAAATGATAGCTTTGCTGTGTAGAGTAATCTTGGTTGTAGGTTCTTGTTTTTAATTACTTTGAATATTTCTGCCATTTCCTTCTGGCTGCAAAGTTTCTGTTGAGAAATCAGTTGACAGTGTTATGGGAGCTCCCTTGTAGGTAATTGATTACTTTTGTCTTGCTGCTTTTAAGATTCTCTCTTTGTCTTTAACCTTTTTCATTTTAATGATGATGGGTCCTGGTGTGGGCCTCCTTGGACCCATCTTATTTGGTACTCTGTGCCCTTCCTTTTACTTGTATGTCTATTTCCTTCACCAGTGTAGGGAAGTTTTCTGTCATTTTTTCAAATAGGTTTCCAATTTTTGTGCTCTCTCTTCTTCTTCCCACACACCCCATAATGCAAATGTTGGTATGCTTGCAATTATCCCAGAGGCTCCTTATACTATCTTCACTTTTTCTGAATTCTTTTTTGTTTTTGCTGTTCTGGTTGGATGTTTTTTCTTCCTTATATTTCAGATTGCTAATTTGATTATTGGCTTCATCTACTCTAGTGTTGATTTCCTGAAAATTATTCTTTATTTTAGTTAGTATCCTTCATTTCTGACTGGTTCTTTTTTATGGCTTTTATGTTCTTTTTTATGCTGTTAAAGTTCTCACTGTGCATCCTTATCACCAGGTTTTTGAACTCTGCATGTTATATATTACTTGTCTCTTTTTTTTGGGGGGGGGTGGGATTCTTTTTCTGCAAATTTGTTCTATGCTTTCATTTAGGACATGTTTCTTTGTCTCCTAATTTCAGCAGCCTCCTTCTATTTGTTTCTATGTATTAAATAGAACTGCTACATCTCCTAGGCTTTGTAGAGTGGCTTTGTGGAGTAGGTATTCTGTAGGGTCCAGTGGCACAGCCTTCCTGATCACCCAAGCTGGGCACTCCAGATTCACCCTTGTGTGGGCTGTGTATACCCTCCTGTTGTGGTTGAGCCTTGATTGTTGTAGACACATCATTGGGAGGGATTTACTTCCAGAGTAATCAGCTATAAGGACTGGCTATGACCAATGACCACCAACCACAGTGGAGGATCAGCTATGCAGGGCCCACCTCACAAGGCAGGACTTACTTCAGCAGGACTCAGGTGCCTGCTGAGTCTTCCTTTGAAGCATGTCACTTGTGGAGGTAGTTGGGAGGTGCTTTGGTCTAAAGCTGTCCACTAGGTATGTTGGCTCTGGGGCCTCCTGAGAGGTACAGGCCAAGGTCAGCCATCACCTGTGTTCTGCCTGAGACCACCTGGCATGACCTACAAAACAATCTGCAAATGGCTGCTACTTTTGCTGGGCTTGGAGGTACCTGGATGAGGCTAAGCTGCGAACCAAGGTCAGCTGCCGCCAGTGCTGGGCCTGGGGCCACTTAGTAAGAGGTATAGGTCAAAACAAGACCAAATGCTGTTTGTTCACAATTTGTGAACCTTTGAGAGATTTTAGGAGAGTCTGCAGCAGGAGTCAAGACAGGCAATTTGTATGAAAAAGTCACTGGAAACAGCTTGGGTTGGGACCACGAGTTGGGTGGGATGTGTTCTCAGGGAATCACCTGGGCAGGGTGAACAGTGTTATCCAGATTCATGGGTCCAGATACAGCCCCTGTCTGCCCGCTGTGTGGCATAGGAGGGAGGGTCTCAGAACAATAGCCTGTCTGCACTTTTGTCTGGCAGAAAGCTGCCTCCCCACAGCTCTTTCCCTGATGCCAGGTAATTCAATTCCTCCCCATATGTCCCTAGTTCCTTTCAAGCTGCTGCTCCAGCACTGGAGCTCAGAGAGAGTGAGCACAAGTAAATCTGAGCACAGGCCCTTTAAGAGGAACAGCCTGGGACTCCAGAAACCCTTCGTCTCACTCAGCCACAATCCCCACTGGTTTTTATAGCCAGAACTTAACAGGACTTCTCCTCATGGCACTGGAACCTGAAGATGGGCATGGGGCTGGTATTGGACTGGGACCCCTTGCTCCCCAGGTGTACCTCTGTAGCTGAGATGGCCCTCCCAATTTTTATCCACCACAGGTGTGCATGGGACTAGCCCCTTCCACATCTCCACCTCTCCTACCAGCCTCTATGTGGCTTTTCCTTTAAATCCTTAGTTGCAGGACTTGCATTTAGCTAGATTTCAGGTAGATGAATGATGGTTGTTCTACACTTTCATTGTAATTTTGACGTGGTTGTGGGGGGATGTGAGTACCACATTTGCCTATCCTGCCATCTTGACCAAGAATTTCTTCTTCAACAGCCCTGATTATTATTTGCAACAGTAAAAAAGGGGATTTTGTTTTAACGACCAATGAAATTTGAGGAAAATTCATTCATTTGAGGACAAATCTGTGCTATGAGGGTATCCAGTTTTGTGCTTCATGTGCTCTAAATTGTATAAGTTTGTTTTCTTAAAAATGGTGAAATTCACTCATATATAAGATAGTAACCCTCAAAGACTTATTCATGAGTTCATTACCTACTCTCTTTGTTTTCTACTCATCAAATAATTATATAAACTCTAATTAAACAATATCAATTTATAATATAATTATAGAGGAAACTTATCAATAATTTTAAATGATAATTAGATTTCTCAGCCTCTCTCAGGTAAAAGTTCTTACTTCAATAGGTAGTTAGCCCCACCCAACCCTCCCCTAGTCTCCACATGTACTATGTTTATAAGTAGACTCAGATCAACAGTTTTCCCCTTATTCATACTATATGGACCAACTCCCTTGGTGAGATAGTAGAAATGGTTAACATTTTTTAATCCTCACCAGAGGATATTTTTATTGATTTTAGAGGGAGAGGAAGTGGGAAAGAGAGAGAGAGAGAGAGGTGGAGGTTGCCTCCCATATGCATCATGACTGAGGTTTGAACCTACAACCTAGGTATGTACCCTGACCAGGGATCAAACCCACAATCATTTGGTTTACAGGATGACACTCCAACCAACTGAGCCACCTGGCTAGGGCTAACTTTCAGATTAGATTCATAAGAATCAGGGACCTTAGCCCTTACTAGAGTTTAGTAATTATTTCAAGAATATCAGAGGGCATGGGCAAAGCAGGATTACCAGTGTTGTAATCCTGGTCCTTTCTTGTCACATTAGGATGCTCTCTAACTCAGATGTAATATATTTGTTTTCTAAGCAATGTAATGCAGCCACATCACTTACATAAAAGAGAGCTATTTTGGTCTCTAAACATCTCTCTTTTTGTTAGAGGACTATGTGACATACATTCCAGGATTGTATAGCATAAGCACACCTAGATAGTCCAAGTACATGTTGCTAAAAGCATGTCATAGATCTAATGTAGGAAATTAACCCAGAGCTCAGCATGAGCCCATTTCCTGGGCAGAGTAGCCCGTGTGCGGGAAACTAGCAAACCATATAAGGGAACCCAAACTAACCTGCTTTGTGTCACGTAGCCTGGAAGAAAGAATGTATATATATGGCCCTGAATCCTTTGTTCGGGGCTCAGAATTTGGAATCTGCACTCCACTGGGTCCGTGCATGTTAATAAAGGATCGTGCTCCCGAGTCCCTCCGGTGTCTGGTCGTTTCATTTCTCTGTAACAGATCCACTCTACCACTAGCAAACTGCATTAGTGTCTTTGTCAAGAGGTCTATCAATGGCATATTTTCAAGGAGATCTAGATACCTAGTTTTTGTTTGTTTGTGTGTTTTGTTTTGTGTATGCCCTTATAAAGGAAAGAATGATTACAGTCCTACTGCTAACTTTTTCCTTCTATTATGGCTCAGCTTTGAATTAACACTAGTTCTGTAAATATTTATAGAATACCTGCTGCGCACCAGAAGTTATTTTAGATGTTTGTGATATAAGAGCAAATAGGTGATGAAGATTTTTCCTTTTGTGAGGCTTATAGTCAAAGGAAAAAAGACAGGTACTAGAGAAGTGAACTAGACAAGATCACTGCAAATATTGTACATGCCATGCATAAAATGAAATAACAATGATTTTAGAGAGACAGGGTTGGATGGAGCTAATTTTGATTGAGGGTGGCAAATGAAAGCTTCATTGAGGAGGTGTCTCCATACTCAAAACTTTATTTTCCCAATATCTAATCAAGTACCTAATATATAAATTGGAGCCCTGCCTTTAAAGTTGATATAACCCAGAGGTTCTTCCCCCCAAAGAAAGCCTGATTCTATCTACACTTACCCCAGCCACTGATTGTGAGCCTACTCCAAATATTCTGATTGCAAAGAATTACTATGCTACTAGTTTAATTTAATTCAAGAAGTGCCTGATATCTCTGCTTCTGCTGAATCCCTAATAATGGGCTGAATCTCTTGAGATGAAAGTAGAGTTCATATACCTCGTATAGATATCACAGTTTTAACTTATGCCTACTCATCCTGGGAACAATAACCACTGATTTCTCTTCCATCTTTATTTAACAGTTCAATGTTCTTAAGGTCAAAATGAAACTTCCCTCTGAGCCCATAAAAGCTATTGTTATTTAATTGAAAGTTCTATTCTCTGAAATATAACAAACAGATATACATACTAGTTTCTGAAATGTTTACAAATGGTTGCAAACTGTTAGTAGATTGGTATATAATCCTTAATGATCTGAAGGCTATACAGGAATAATGCTAAACACAGCAGTTGAGCCCATTTGTATTTGAAAAGGTCACATCTCACCTCTGAAATTGGCAATTTCAATTTTGGTGAAAGATTTTCAGTCTTTAAGCTAGTCTTACCTGTCTATTTGTAAATCCTAGTTCCTCAAACAATAGGCCTTGGGAAATACCACAGTCCAAGAAAAAATATGCAGTTTTAAGTGCCATAAATTAAGAGAAAGTTTAGATTTAGAGTCATAAATGATCTCTTTTATGAGATCACATTTCATAAACATCATCATCAAATACCGTTGGCTCCAACTTCTAAATACATTACAAATCCATTCATTTATTACTAACCCTACCAACATTCCTACACTATCATCTAGCATCTAACTTCTATCACCAATTGGACTTCCTATAGTTATGCTTATAAAGTTTCTTATACTCAGTTTTTCATACAGCAGATGAGTGATTCTTTGTAAAAAAAAAAAACTGGATTTTTTATTTTGGGAAATCCAAATAAATACAAAGTATACAAATTAATGTAACAAATTCCAAGTACTCATTTGTATTTATCAACATTCTTTCATTTTTCAACCAATCCTTATTCTTTACCTGGTAATTATAATAACAAAATAAGATTTGTCATCATTTTGTTGCACAATTCATTTTATGGGCATAAAACTCATATGTTTTGCTACACCAAAAGCTGGAACTCGAAGCTATTCTATTCCCTTTTCAATTCCCCTGCCATTGCAGGATGGTTTATCAAGGCTTCTGCTTTCAAAACTCTTCAGGTAGAAAGCACATCCATGTAGGTAACAAATTGCAGAAGACACATCAAATTTTCAATTTCTTTGAAGAGCCCCATATACTTCGCTCTGGTTCCATACAGCATTAAGAGGCCACGATTCTGAAGTTAAAGTGAGAAATATGCCAGTTACCCCTTCTTCTGGGGCAACCCCAATCTCTATGAGTAGTTCTTTTTAAGCACCTTCTTCACTCTCTGGGAAGTTTCCTTCCTCTTCCCCAACAAGAATGGTAGCTGCACTGCCCTCCGCAGCATCAGTAGAAAGGATAAGGAAGATAACAGTTCTCCAGTGTGCATTATTTCTTAAGAAAGTTACTATTACTTCAAATAGTTTTGAGGTATTGCCTGTTTAGCCCTAGATCTAAACTTTATGGGATGAAAATTTCATAGCTATAAAGAAAATTGAGTAATAAATAATTAATTCATATTTTACAAAAGATATTACTACAATATATTGTGTTTACTAATAATGAGGAACATCTAACGGCATGTTCTAGTTAAGACTTGTTAGTTCTCTTAGAAAGAATATTTTTAAGTCTGTTAGCCATCTTGAGTTTATTTTGGTGTATGGTGTGAGTTGGTGGTCTAGTTTCCTTTTTTTTT
>PVKU01013835.1:0-26383 GCA_004027475.1 Anoura caudifer
AGAATATGATATTTGGTAACAGTGAACTTCAACCCCATGACCCCATTGCTCCAGGGGAAGGGGTGAGGGGTGGGGGACATATACAAAATCACAAAAATATTACCAGTCAAGCACATTACAGCTACTATCCATTCACCTTTAAATGACATTGCATGTGGATTCAGGAAGAGTTTAAAAGTATTTGCAAATGGAAAGAAAAGGGTCAACGGCTGAATTGAACATGAAACACACTGTTACCTAACAGGGCAGCCCTCATTGATTTTCTATGCCTCCAGTTGTAGGGGGGAATCAATACAAGCAAACCCACAGTTTAAAAGCCTCTGTGGAAATTCAAATTGTAACAGAAAATAAACTAAGGGATCATTACTTCTAAGGGACTTATATTATGTGATATTTGCCAGATAGGCAACTCTCAAATAGTGCATTTTAAATGTGATTAAATGTCAGGGGAAACACATATTTCAATGA
This sequence comes from Anoura caudifer, assembly GCA_004027475.1. Taxonomy (NCBI): domain Eukaryota; kingdom Metazoa; phylum Chordata; class Mammalia; order Chiroptera; family Phyllostomidae; genus Anoura; species Anoura caudifer. The sequence goes on from PVKU01013835.1 coordinate 469, forward strand.
TTTTTTTTTCACTTGAAATAAACCAATTTTAGATACTATCTTTGGGTATTATCTTCAGATTGTATCAATGGTGCATTCTCATGAATATTCCTTTGGTGGCTAATTTAACCCTTGATGAATAGATATTGGGGGCAGAAGGATAAGCAAAAGTCAAGTGGCACAGCTGCTCTGTGGATGCTGGTTAAATATGGGTAATCAAAAAAGCCAAAGGTTAAGAGACTTTTACCGTATGTCTCCTAAGCGGAATGCCCTTATATTTTGTATCCGTTAGCTTGACTGTATATAACTGAGTCTACAGCTTCTTCCACATGACTTGTCAGCATGTGTCAAGTGTATCAGGGTAATTTCTAGATTGAGAAAAAGAAGGTGACAGTATCCGTGCAGTGTGGACCTTAACTCACCTCGGCCGGTTCTGCAGGTCAGCATCAACAAAGATCTAAGAAATGTAGTGAGTGGCAAAGAGTCAGTCTCATAAACCAGACCTGGTCAACCCAATTCTGGATCATGAGAAAATTCTAATGCACACTTTTAGAAGTTAGGCTGTAATTACAGCAGTATCATTAGTGAAAAACAATGAGTCGGTTATCTGCAAGCATTGTGCATACTTTTGCTATCTAAAAGCTACCAGGAATTCCTAAAAAAAAAAAACTAAACTATACTTTATTTATGAATATTGACCCACTGGATCAAAGTGTAACTTCCCAGTCTCAGCTTTGCAAATGTTTCTGGCACCTCGATCCTGACAGTGCCCCTGCCCTTGCCCGGCCCACCGTGATCACTGCATCCTGCTTGCTGCAGAGTTATAGTGATGAACCCCAACCTCAGCGGTTTCTGAAAGCTGCTATTCAGTCAAACACAGAGCTGCCCAAACTCTTTGCAAATGACTTCTCTGATGGGAACAATTATTTCCAACCTGTATCAAGAGGGGAATTTTCTTTTAGGTGCCTAGGGAAGAGTGATAAAAGTGGTAAGTATATTAGTCAAGGTCACATGAGCAAACTGTTTTGTGTTTTCATCTTCTGAGCCCCTGAGTCATCCCACACTATCGCTGTATCTGTAGCATGATTAGCAATGTAACCAAAAAGTTTCTTTAAAAAATGCAATATATAGAACCCTCAACTCTAATGTTCCTCAGATCATAACAATACCAATTCAGCTACAATTCTTCCCCAAAGTGGAGCTGGTCTATTCATATATTTACTTAGTTTCAAAAAGCAGGAAGCCCGCAAAGGTAGAGAAGCGCTGGTGGTCCCCATGAAGAGCGCCATTGCCCATTCTCAGCCAAACCTCATCTCCTTTGGCCAGCTTCAGCACTGCGTGGTTGCTGGATGTGTCCGATTTCCCTTTTGTCTCATAGCTGGAAAGAAAGAACAAGACACCAGCTACTTAGTCTTTACAGGGGGCAGCCTGCTATTTACCAAAATCTGCCCTTCTCTCTCAGCTCTCAGGCATTAGGTGTAGCCCTGTGATTCAGTTCCTTAAATGACATGCGAACAGATGACATGTGCCACTTGTATTAGAATTGGCCCATGCACCCCTCACAAACACCCCTCCTCGATCATTTCTCATTATGGCTGAGTGGAACGCTAATGACAATGACCAGAATGACCACGGACGTTACATGTTGAAGCCTGAGTTCTCGAAGACGATGTAGAGGCAAGGTCTCTGTCATGCACCACAACTGGAAAGAACACTCTGGACTGTTCTGTGAGAAGAAAAGGAATTTCTACTATGTTCAAGCCTTTACGCTGGCCAGTGTGACAGCAGTTTAGTCTGCCCTAACTAATTTAGAATTTGGTACTAAATAGGGTGCTGCCATATCCCAAACTAGAGTACAGACACTCCTCAGGTTACGATGGGATTATGTCCAGATAAACCCTTGGTAAATTGAAATATCGTAAGTCGAAATGTATTTGCTACACCTAACCTACTGAACATCATAGCTTAGCCTGGCCAACCTTGAACATGTTCAGAACACTGACAGCAGCCCACAGTTGGGCAAATCGTCTCACACTGCGAATGCACTGTAGACTATCAGCTATTTACCCTCGCGGTTACGTGGCTGGCTGGAAGCCGTGGCTCCTGCCGCTGCCCAGCATCATGAAATTCGAAGCAGGGTTTCTACTGAATGCATACTGTTTGTAAGGCAGAAAAATCATAAGTCGAACCCTCAGAGGTCAGGTGTGGGAGACCGTTCTGCATGGCATGGGCCCAGCTCTCACTCAGAGATGCTCAAGACCCACGCCCACAGATAGGTTCTCCTGTGGGGAATCAGGCCTGCATTGTACCTAAGCTACTTTGGGACTTGCTTTTGCTAAAACTCCTTCACCCTGAATTGACACAGCAGGTACTTACTGTAACTTCCTAAAATCCATGCTAAAACTCCCCAGTATGGAGTGTAACTGGTTCAACCACTTTTCCCTTTTCATTTGCAAATATCCTTCTTCTGTGATGTGATGAGCGACATTGGCCCCTTTGTTGTCTGTAAAAGGTAACCACCTATAGCAAACCTGTGCATAGTAAATGAGGATCATCATGTAACGGGACCAGAAATAAAATAAAGGCCAGTCATGGTGGAGGCCACGGCTTTTGCTCCCCTTGAGAGAAAGGCCATGCTGTCCCTTTTTCTCCACTGGACTCAGTAGTCCATGCGAATGTCTCATTTAATCCATAACGACACAGACACTGCGGGCCAGTGCCTGCATCAGTCAGGGACCATCTGTGGGTTGCACTGACTCATGGTCAGGCAGCGAACAGTGAAGAAAACAAATATCATGGGCTTGAAACTAGAGAGCCGCACTATGCTATGGCAAAACATTTCAGAAAACATGTGATAACTTGGAAGGTAGACCTAAAGCCTACTAGCTTATCCTCTAAGAAAGGGAGTGGTTGAAAAAGGTAAAATACTCTTTGCTTCTTTTAGAAAGATGTTGCTAGTATAGGTGAACTCAGACAGGAACCAACATGATGGAAGCAGAGGAAGCAGAATGTTGGGATCTAATAGGGTTAGAAAAGCCAAGTGCTTTTATACGAAGAAGAACAGAGCTATAGTTGACTGACTATTAAGACTTCTCATTCAGCCAAATAGACAGCCTGTGACACAATGTGGGGGGTTACCCATAGTGCCTTTCTAGGACAGTGTCTTTAATGAGAAGTTGGGAAAACTGGACAGCCATGTGCAAAAGAATGAACCTGGGCCACTCTTTTATACCCTATACAAAAATGAACTCAAAATGAATTAAAGACTTGAGTGGAAGACCTGAAGCCATAAAACCAGGAGCAAACATGGGTGGCAAGCTCCTTGACATCAGTCTTGGTGATCATTTTGGGAATTTGAAACCAAAAGCAAAAGCAACAAAGCAAAAGTCAGTAAGTGGGACTACATCAGACTAAAATGTTTCTGCACAGCAAAGGACACCACCAACACATGAAGAGACATCCTACTGAATGGGAGAAGATATTTGCAAATCATATATCTGATAAAGAGTTAACACCCAAAATATATTTAAAAAACTTATACACCTTAACGGCAAAAGAAAAGAAAATACAAAAAATCTGATTAAAAATGGAAAGAGGATCTGAACATTCTTCTAAAGAGGACATACAGATGGCCAACGGGGACATGAAAAGGCACTCAACTTCATTAATTGTCAGATAAGTAAAAATCAAAACCACAATGACATGTCACCTCATACCTCAAAACCACAATGAGATGTCACCTCATGATAATAGAACAGCTATTATCAACAAACAAGAAATAGCGAGCACTGGCAAAGATGAGAAGAAAAGGGAACCCTTGTATATTGTTGGAAGGAATGTGAATTGGTGCAGCCAATGTGGAAAGCAGCATAGGGGTTGCTCAAGAAATTAAAAAAGAGCTACCATATGATCCAGTAACTCTGCTCTGGATATTTATCCAAAGAACCTGAAAACACTGACTTCAAAAGATGTATGTACCCCCATGTTCATTGCAGCATTACAAAATATGGAAACAACCTCAGTGACCTCAATGGATGAATGAATAAGGAAAACGTGGTGTATATGCCGGCTATGGACTACTATCATTCAGCTATATAAAATGAAATCTTACCATTTATGACAACATGGATCAATCATGAGGGCATTGTGCTAAGTGAAATAAGTGAGACAAAGAAAGACAAATACCAGATGAGCTCACTTACACGGGGAATCAAAAAGAAAAAAATATATATACAAAGAACAGATGGCTGGTTGCCAGAGGCGGGGTTGGTGCAGGTAAAATGGGGGAAGGGAATCAAAGGTACCAATCTCCATTTATGAAATAAATAGGTCACGGGGATGCAGAGTACAGCATGGTGACTACAGTTAATAATATCGCATTGCATGTTTGAAAGTTGCTGTAAGAGTAAATCTTAAAGGTTCTTATCACAAGAAAAAATTATTTTACTATATATGGTGATGGGTGATGTTAACTAGATTTATTGTGATCATTTTGTAATAGATACAAATATTGAATCATTATGTTGTGCTTCTGAAATCAAATATAAGGTTGTATGTCAATTATACCTTAATGAAAAAGTTTTGAAAAAATTACTTTGCTACTGAAGTATACTGTTTTTGAAAGTCTTCTGGGAGCCACCACAAAGCTGAGAGAAAAAGACATGAAGACCAGAAATAAAGGAAATAACAGGCTGAAAAACCATAGGTCAAGAAAATAACATTGGATGTGGTTTACTAACATATAACTGGCCGGTAGTGAGTGGATAAAAAATCTGCTTAGTTTCCGAGAAAATAGTATTACCTCCCCTCTCCCCCTCAAAAAAACAGGCCTGATCTAGAAAGAGCTTGTGGTATTCAACTAAATCCTCTTAGCCTTCAATTTGCACCAGAGGAAAGTGGGCTGGGGAAGACCCCGGGGAGAACTCACTCACGTTTTAGATGGAGCCACGGAGACAAAGAAGAAAGCAAGACCCGCCTAGAGGACAGAATCAGGCCCCCTCCCCCACCCCGAGGAAGACAGCCCGGAAACTGACTGGAAGGCCAGCGCTGCTCATCCTGAGGCTCTGGGCTCTGAGCTGCATGCCTTAACTGCAGTGCAGGGGCCTTCCCATGGGGACACAGATGGGGCGACATGTATTCTTTTGTTAAACTTTTTAATTGAATTTTTCATCACCATTTATCCCCCTTGTACTCCCTTCCCCCGCCATCACCACACTGTTACATGTCTATGAGTCCTTTTTCCTTCCTGCTCAATCCCTCTACCTCCCTAACCCCTCCCCCATAGCTGTCATCCTGCTCTCTGTCTATGAGTCAAAACACAGATTCTAAGTGTGGGGAGAAGGGTTCAACGGATGCTCGGTAGCCAGGGGGGCAGAGAAGGGCAGCTGTTCGCCAGACTCTCCGTAGCCTTGCTGTCCTTGGTTGGGTGAAGTTGAGTAGAGAAAGAAGTGACAAAGGTCTCCGAATACAGCGCCTGATGCATTAAAATTTCCACAAGCTTGTTGCTCTTTCTCCTTCTGATTGTGACAAAGACAGTGGCCAGCGAGAATTTGGGAGTCAACTTTATAGAAGGCAGAGTGGCTTTCACCAGACCACATTTTCAGAGAGGAGGCAGACACCCACCCTCTTCTTCACTCAATCTCCTCGTTCTCCCTTTCTGCCTCACACCTTCCCCAACCTGGAACTGATCAAGAAAATCGCTTTCTGGGGTGGTGGAGCCACTATATTCTGGATCTCTTTGTTGCGGCATCTTCATCTTCCTGACTCATCTCCTTCTTGTTTGGCATTTCAAACACAACCACTCACTGGAGGTCAGGCTCCAGAAGAAAATATGACAACCCCCAGAAGTCATCAAAAATAACATGGAAATGGGAATAGTCCCAGAGTTTTTCATAGATAACTCACCACCAATTTAGTTATGGGGAAGATGTTGGCTGTCTGCCTCTCTCCCACATCTTAAGCTTACATCAGAGCAAGTTGAACTATTTCTTTTTAAAATACTCTTTTCAAAGGAGCCCTGGTGCCAGGTTGCTAGGATAAATATCAGAGCAGAAGCACAGGCAACAGAGAAGAAACTACTCTCAGCTCGCAGCCCGCCAGCCCTCAGGGCTGGGAGAGAAGGCTGTCAACAGGGCTGGACTCTAAGCAAAGGGAATGGGGGAGTAGAAAAGCAGAAGAAAAGGATGAGAGAGAAGGAAAGAGGTCATGAGCTAAGAAAAGAACACAAATTATTAGTTGTGGGGAGTGTTGCTAGTAATTAACTCATGGCCTCTTAGCCTGTTGATGCTCACGGTCATCAGCTTTATCTCTTCCCAGTGATATCATCTGGCCATGCTTTGGTGCTGGGAGCTCTCAGTGATGACAGGGTCCATGATAGACTCTGTTGATTCCTGTAGAGGCCCCTGGCATTGGCCAGCCTTTGAATAAACATGGCGGCATGGATGTTACCTATGATAGAAAAGACCACCCACCTGTACATGCTGAAGACTGTATTTCCATTGTGCATGAGGTACACGTACACTTCCTCAACATCTTCGTGCTTCATCATGCTGAAGGTGAAGAAATACACACCTGAAAAAAGGTGGATATTTACTCGCATTTATATTACTATATGGTGCATCGAAGACCACGAGGTAGCAGGGAGATAAGTCACATGACTTCAAACTTGTTGATGATCTATGTGGTGTGTAGGTTCCTCTTGGCCCTGAATTGCCTGAGTGCCACTTTGTCTGCTCTCACCTTGAAAATGCTTTAAATTTTTTGACACAATATTGATTTATAGATAGGGAAATATATATGTGTGTGTGCGTGGGTTACTATAGAAACATACACAAACATTGCAGTAGCAATGAGCACACCTTCTACCTGGATCTTGGTTTCTAACTACTACTCTCCAATAAAAGGAAAGGGCTCCTTGGAAAAGTGTGTGTTTCCAAAGCTGGGACAGGGGAAAATGCAAGATGAGCCTGAAGCAGCTCATGGTGCTAGAAAGTAAGGAAGCTGTGGGGGACTGATTAATGGCTGTCAAATATGCCCATGTCCTAAAGTCCCCAGCACCTGTAAATGTTACCTTATGTGGCAACAGGAACTTTGCAGGTATTATTATGTTCAGAATCTTGAGATGGGGAGATTACCCTGCATTATTCAGGTGGCCCCAAGGGAATCCCACTGTCCTGATAAGAGAGCCAAAAAGGTCAGAACCTGTGAGGGGAAGGCGGTGTGACAACGGAAGCAGAGGTTAAAGTGACTTGGCCAAGGGACAGGGGATCCTGGCAGCCTCTACACACTGGAAGAGTCCCTGATGCTTCTAGAAGAACCAGCATTGCACGCACATTGAGTTTAGCCCAGTTGGACTGATTTGGGACTTCTGACCTGCAGCGTTACACAAGAATAATTTTATGTTTTAAGTTCCTTAGTTTGTAATTTGTTACTATAATGATGGGAAATGAATACAGAAGGACTTAAAAAATTTTTTTTAATGTTTAAAGATTTTTAAAAGGATCAGACACTCCTTGGGATGGTGGCAAGGAGAGAATAGTGTTGTGACATATTTAACTGTGAGAATTATGATACAAGAACTTTCAAAGTCAGGGATAACTATGCCCTCTTAGGGATTATTTGATTCAGTTCAAATCAGAGACAGTAATCTTAGTAACCATGGCCATCATTTTTGAAAGTGTTTTTGTCTTTTCAGGTTCTAAATTTATTTACTTTGAAATTCAATAGAAATCTGTAGATCATCTGCTGGTTTTAACCAGAATTGGAAACAATCCTCAATTTCCTTAATGTCTTCTTTTCCTTGTTCCCTCTCCCTTCATTCCTTCCTTCTTTTCCTCTTTCCTCTCTCCTTTCTTCGCTCCTTCCCTTTTTCCTCCGTCCCTTCCTCCCTCCTTCCCTCTCACTTTCTTACTTCTTGATTGCTAGATTGATTAATTCGGCCATTCACTTGTTTCTACATCTCACCTGACACTGGGGCCCCAAATCTACCAGTCATGACATCAAAGAAGTTTCCGATGTTGGTCTCAACACTGCTGAAGATAATGCCGCTGTTCTGATTGGTGAAGTGTGTTGCCAGAGAAGCCATGAATGCAATCTAAGGAAAGAGTTAGGGGTCAATTAACAGGCCATTTATTTTAAAGATGTAAAACTTTTATACATGTGAGTTTATTTCAACACTATTTGTAATAGCAAGGTGGGAAATCACTTAAACATTAATCTATAAAGAGTGAATTAAATGAATCATGATACTTTCTAACATTCTTATGCTATGTACTATTAAGATGATCATGTATATTAACAGTTCTTCTAATCATGTGTTTCAAGGAACGTTAGACTTTAAAATGCTTTTTTAAGTGTGAAATTTCTATGATGAAATCATGTTGGGAAAATGGGGGTGAAATCTTGCAGGTATACCTGTTAAAAGCACATCAGAATATCAGGGATCTCTGAAGCCCTTAGCCAGGGTACAGCCACTCATGGGTTTAGGGTTAGAGTCTCAGCCTTGAGAAAGTTTGTCATCCATCTTATCGGGTACCTTTAACCTGGCCAAGTGGCCTCTGTCTCCTTTTCTTTGTAAATTTATACTGATGCATGGCTCCCAGGCTGCTAAAATTATTAAGCAACATTCATGAAAAAGTTACAAAACCACAAAAGCCATTAGAGTAGCACACAGGACCTCTAGCTTACAAGGCCCAGAAAAATGAGGGAATTCATCCACGGTCGACCAACCACTGACTGTGCCCAAATAAGAGGCGAAGTTTTCCCCACTGGCCTTTCAGACAAGACTTGCTTTATACTCTAGTTCTTGAAAAATCTCTCCTATTACAGTGCATTCCCTCAGTTACTTTATTTTAACCACAGAATACTGTTTCAGGAAGACATATCCACTGGAATCAGCTTTAACAAAGAATGCTAACTTACAGTGTCCATAGGTGTCCCTTGGAAGGATTGATTTTAAAAATATTAGCCAAAAACAGGCCAGATTTAGTAATTTTCTTGGTAACCTAACTTCATATTTTTAGGTTTTAGATGTTATTGGCAGCAAAAAATGTGAAGATCAGTTAAAAGAAAAATAAAAAATAGACAAAGAGGTGTGTTTGGGATACAATGTCCAATTCCACCCTCGTAAATAAATTTTAAAAACCTTAAGATGAAATAAATATGATCTGGTCTGGAAATCTGTGGGTGGATAACAAAATAAAATGTCTTTAGTGAGAAATAAGTTATTAATGAGAAATATTTAAGTAAAAATTTTGCCATAAAAATCTGAGTTGATAGAAATATTTGTACCTTAATATGTGATTTAAATATGTAAATGCAACAAAATTAACAATAAGTGGAATGTTCAAATGTCTACTTATAATAGTTTATGTATCTAGAAATTTATATATTCAAGTTGCCTAAAACCTTTTCATTTAGCATCTCTTCGAATTTGGGAAATGGGGAATGAGCTGATATTCAGGGTTGCCTTGTGCTTGGTCTATTGAGGGAATCGAATTGCATCCTTGAAAAATTTTTCTCCTCCCCAAGAATGATTGCAAAGCACTCGGAGCAGCACAGGCCTTGTGCAAACATCCCGTGCTAGAGACACGTGAACCGAGACTCAGACTCACTCAGCGCTGGTGCGAACTCGAGGGAGCACCTGAGCCTTCTGAATCCTGGACCCTGAGGCCCGGGACAATGCAGAATTCACCTGGAGACGTGCTGAGGATGGTTTACCTGCAGTTCTGGTGGAATCCCTGGGTGGCCCTTTTCTCCTTTGGGGCCGTGCTGCCCCCGCTCCCCTCGTGGGCCCAGGTCGCCTTTGTCTCCTTTCTCACCTTTGGCCCCTTCGTGACCAGTGGCTCCGTTATTGCCATTGTTTCCGTGGTTTCCTTAAACAACCAGACACGACCGCATGAGGAAGCCCATCACTCATACCACCAGTTTTTATACAAACACAGCCCCAAAATGTACACACTCGACTGTGGAAGGGACCATTGGAGACAGTCCCAAATGCAGCCAGGGAGGCGCCATGAAGTGGGGTCTCTAAACGGGACACTGACAGCAGCCTGAGAGACTCTTAAGGCGTCAAAGCCTGTTATCCTCACCAAGCGAGACTTGGATGGAAAAAAAACCTGTGCGGAAAACTGATCATCAAAGCATCACTTACAATAGCAAAGATTAGAAACCACCTAAATGGCCACCGATATTGGAAGAGCTAAAGTTTAAAAAAATTATACAATCAGGAGATAATGTTGTATAGACACAAAAAAGAAAGCTAAACAAAAATATTTAATAACATTAATAATGTTCATTATATTTTTAGATAAAAGATTATAAATCAATTCTGATAGCATGATACCATGTGTGGATGTAATGCCCACACATAGTATCATACATGTACATGTGTGTTATATCCAAAGGGGGGGAACCGACTAGAATGAATTACATGAAAATATTTACAGTGTTGCTTTCTAAATGGATGAATCATGAGTGATCTCTGTGTCCTTGTACATACTTTCCTGTCTTTCTGAAGTTATCAACAAAGGACATGTAAAATCTTTGATAAAAAATTATAATTTTTGATCACTTTGGAAACAAGATTTGGGTAACACTCTCAGCCCTTCCCTTCACTTTGCCACCATGGGACAATTTCTATACCTCTTTTCTTCTTATATTTGTCAAACTTCAGTCCCCTTTGCTGTTTATTTTGCCTGCCACCCTTGATTGGTTACCACACCAGGAGGGCAATCCTTCCAGATGGATCAACTCTGACTTTGTTTACAGGTCAATGAGCTAATGACAAAACTGCTCCAGAGGGAACATTTAGCCAAGGCCAGCCTGTCCCATCACCTCAGAACAGTTTGGACCCGAGAAGATTTTAGAAGGGTCTGAATATCTCCTACCTCCGGTCACTGCACCTGCTGCCAGCTGCCCCCGAGGGTCAGTGACATCGATTCCAAGCCAGTAGTCACAGCTGAAAGTCTAACTGGGTGTTTTCTGATTTTAAATTTGGTTACATTCAGGAAACCACTTAAAGATATGGAAGAAATTGAATGTCATTTGATAAAGATTAGTATCGACGGGGCAAATCAAGAGAGAACAAGAGTGCAGTGGGCAGGGGTGGAAGGGGGTAAATGGTCATGGAAAAATGCAATTAAAAGAAGAAAGAAAATAGCTTTACAAAACAGAACCAAAAAAGAGGACCTCTGCCAAGCCCCACAGGCCTGGGACACCACTGGCAGAGAGGGGACCGCAGAACGGCGGGTCTGGAGGGCGCAATGGAGCACCACAGCGGTCCTCGTGCCACCGCCCATGCCAGGGCCACAGCGTTCCCACAGCCCAGGAGAGGCGTAAAAGCCACCTGAGAGACAGCCGAACAGACAGACCCTGAGGCCGGGGGAAGAGAAATGGAGCTGACCCGAGAATCTGACAGAAGGACCTTAGCTCAGTGAATGGCACTGTGGAGACGCCTGTCACCCAGACCAGTAAACCTCTCCGCTCCTTCACACCTTCACTTCATAAATTCTCGGGAAGCTCTACACAGAGTATCGCATGAACCACACTGTGGCAGAAACACTGAAACAAGCGTACAGCCCCATTAAGATCAGGGAGTTCCATGCTCCATGATGCTGAAGAGCCTCCAGCCTGTGACTCCGGTGCCCCAGGGCTCCTGGTGCGGTGGGACCCTTCAAGTGGAACAGACAATGAATGTGTCAGAGGTTACGCCGTTCCACCTGGACTGTCTCTATAAACCCGGTCTACCCCACTCTGTTCTGGATTTTCCATGCGTACACTTTATTTTTTTTTTTTTTATATTTTATTTTTAGAGAGGGGAGGGTGAGTATAAAGAGGGAGAGAGAAACATCAGTGTGTAGTTGCCTCTCGCATGCCCCCTACTGGGGACCTGGCCCATGATCCAGGCAAGTGCCCTGCCTTGGAATTGGTCCTCAGGCCAGCACTCAACCCACTGAGCTACACCAGCCAGGCACGCGTACACTTTAGATCACACACACCCATTTCAGATTGTTTGGCTTCGCCCCGGCTCCTATTTCGGCACAGTCTATTAGGCCGGCAGTAGTGCCTCTCTCCCATCCTTACCTGGAATGCCAGGGGGACCGGGCGGTCCAGGTGGCCCTTGGTAGCCCCGGAAGCTGTAATCTCCATGGCAACACTTGCTGCAGTCTGGGGGCAGCCCTCCGGTAGGTGGAGACTTTAAAAAGACACAAAGAGAAGCTTCAGGGCAAGGCAATTAGCACTTTTGGATTTCACTGGCTTTGTTCCCTAGGTAACTTTAACTCCAAACAACCCACAGCAACATCAGAAAACAGGGTACAGGGTGAGGATGTTACCGGCAAAGGGGTCGGGGTAGCTAAGGAGAACCAATGATCAAAAGGAAAAGGCAGCAAGAGAGCCAACAGAACAAAGTCTTTGGACAGGTGTATGAGCGGGCCTGGGGGGCGGGGCAGTACTTCTGAGAGGCACTTTTCTGCAGGTACTGAAGCCAGCCAAACAGGAAACTCCAGAAACATCCCCTTCCTCCCCAACCGCCAGGACCCTCTGGTGTAGCCAAGTTGATTTAGACGATCCTCAAATAAGAATTATCAGCTTCAGACATTGTTAGTAAGACTAGATTCGTGATACTGGGTTAAGAGTTCTTAGAAATTCTCAGTTGTAGCTCTATCTTTTCAAGCAGCTACAACATACTCAAATTGCCTTAGGAAATCAAGAAAGTGAAACATTCAGTAGTCCAATACATTTTTTTACAAATTATCTCATTTTAAGTTTGGTTTTATTTTTTTATTTTTTTTAAACATTTTATTTTATTTTATCTTTAGAGGGGAAGGGAAGGAGAGTGGGAGAGAGGGAGAGAAACATCAATGTGTGGTTGCCTCTCATGTGCCCCCTGCTGGGAACTGGCCTGCAACCCAGGCATGTGCCCTGACTGGGAATCAAACTGCAATCCTTTGGTTCACAGGCCCACGCTCAATCCACTGAGCTACACCAGCCAGGGCTAAGTTTGGTTTTATTGAGAAACCATTCAAAAGTATTTTTAAAAATTAAACTTCGGTTAATAAATATTAACATCAATGGTGATAAGTCAGAGAAGTTGTTTGCCGTGAAACACCTTTAACTCTCTCTTAAAAACTATTTAACATGATGTACTGTTTTATATTCCACTTCAATATTTAAAATGATTATAACATTGCTTGAACAAATATTTAATGAGTACATAATGGGTACTAAATGCATTCAAACATGGCTCTGAGCTACATGCTTATTTATTTAAAGATAAATTTCTAAAATTTATACTTTCACACCAAGGAGCTAGGCAGAGTTAGAGCTGCTCATAAAATTTGGAATCTCTTCTAAATTGGCAACTTGCCTTTTAATTATATCATACAAAATACTTGCAGAAATGTTCCTAGACGCCAATTGGAATCCAATGGATTCTTGAAAACAGAATATTTTTGTTAAGGGATTCATTTTTAAAAGGAAAAGCAGGAGGAAATGAGGAAGAAGAGAAAGAGAAAGAGAGGGAGAGATGGAGGGAGAAAGAAAGAATGTAAAATCCACATTTTCTCTATCATTAGAAATGCAAGCAGAAGAGTGGATCAAAGCTTTGTGTTGCTGTTCATTTCAACTTCACTTTTTTTTAAATAAAAAATGGGCTTGCACTCTTCTGTTACTCTCTCATTCCTCTTTCCTAGAGGTCTCCGCCAAGCCATCTCAGGACAACGCAGGGCAGTTTCCGTGGTCCTGCAGCAGCTCGGGGCCCAGTCTGGAATGATCAGGAGCTACGATTCGGAGCTGACTCTTCCTCCAGTTTTCAGTCTACGAGACCCAACTATGGGCAGCTATGAGAATCTATGGAAACCTTTTGTAAAACTAGTGGAGAAAAAGAAACTCAGCAAAAGTCATTGGCCTGAGACAAGAGCTTTCAGACACTTGGAAAGTCAGACACCACGGCACCGCCCCACCTTCTAATCCAAAGATGCAATCTGAGAAGTATTCCATAATTTCCTGGTTTGGTCTTGCAACTGTGAAAATACAGCTCTTTAAGCTCCAAGAAATCCAGTGCCAATAATGGATTTTAGAGAAGAAGGGAATGGAAGGAGGTGATGTCCTGAAGTGGAACCATTTGCTTGAGAATGAAATACTGAGATGTTAAGAATTCCTGAAAGATGACTGGACTGGAACCTGAACTCCCCTCTCAGGTCCATGTGCCTCTAGGGAGATTTTTCCAGCTCTAAGATGCAAACAAAGATACTCAAGTCTTTCCCAAAGCCTCAAAGAATGACTTAGAAAGATTTTGTTTTTGAAGTCTAGTATCTAGGCTTGAGAAGTTTAGCCCAGGCAATGGGGCTGCCCAATACCAGAGCTGACTAGGACTGGGGTGCATGCCAGAGCTACTTGGGGTATGTGGAGAGCATAGAGCTGCCACCCAAGTGGGGAGGGACTTCTGGTTACTACTAGTTGGCCCATCCTGAGAACCCTCCTGCAAGATGTCACGTGTTCCTCTCTCTGGCCTGGCTTCAAAGTGCAGTCAGATGGAGCAATGTTGTTCTGTGGATGCACTGAGGATAAGATGGGCAGCATGTGTTAATGAAAACATTTTCTCCTAGGTCAGGGAGAATTAGGAAGTCACTGTGTATCACCCTCTTAAGTTTACCGACACTTTTCCCAAAATTAGGTCAAGTTTGAACACCAGGAACATGCGAATGGGCACCATGGGAGGAGGAAGGAGTCTCTAAGACCAGTTCTGTCCGTTTTGTAGATGGAGGCTAGGAGCAGCTACTCAGAATTCGGCTCTGGCATCAGTAAGTAACTTCTAGGACAGGGAGTCCATCGCTCCCTGTGTAACCTAAGGAAGAGGGAAGAGAAAGGAGCAGAGGGGAAGTGGGAAGAGAGAGACAGGTCTCCAGAATGAGAAGGGGAGACTGATGAAGGTGAATGGTGCAGAGCTACAGAGAAGAAGATGCCAGGAAGAGGGGGTCTCCGTCTGTGCACCCCTCCATCTCTGCACACTCTAAGCCAGGGGTGTCCAACCCTTCAGCGTCTCTGGGCCACACTGGAAGAAGAAGAGTTCTCTTGGGCCATGCATTAAATACACAAACAATAATGAAAACTAATAAGCAAAGTAAAAAGGTCTGTGCATAATTTACAATTTTGTGTTGGGCTGCATTCATAGCCATCCTGGGGCGCATGCGGCCTGTGGGCCGCAAGTTGGACTCCCCTGCTCCATAATGGACCCTACGGGCAGAGTCATCTTCCTAGAACACAAACTGATCACCTCACTACCCTGCTATGGACAGACAAACAAACAAACAAAAATTTTCCTGGCAAAATAAGATCTCAATTCCTTCACTGGCCAACGGCACCCTCCAGCCTGGCCCTACGACCATCCCACATCTTTGTTCCATGGCTCAGGAGCTCCAGCTTCACCCATTCCTCACGAGCTCTCTCAAGGCTGTTCTCTGTTATACTTTTTTTTTTTCTACTAGCATTATCCATCCTTTTGTCTCATCTTTGAGACCCAACTCAGTGGCCACCACCACTCTGACACTTTTTCCCCAACTGCCTTTTGTGCCCAGACTTGGTCACGTGTGTTTCATTATCTGCTTGTCTATCTCCATTGGAACCCTTTGGAACTGATCAGAGAGCAGAGCTGGGGCATATTTGCGCCCGTTCTAAAGCTTGGTCAATAGCAGAGGCACAGGAAATGATGGGTGAAAGAATGAATGAGGAGAAAGCAAAATTAAAATAAAGAAGAGGGGTGGGGGAAGTGGGGAGAAGAGGAAGAACACAGTGTAATTCTAAATCCTATGTGGGTCTGCATATCCATCCGCAGAAGAGTTGTTTAGAAAATGTCTAGAATATCAATGACTAAATCTCCTCAGTATCCTGTTGGGGGTTTGTTTGGAAATACTTTAGGAAACTGGGGGAGTTTGGAAGCCCCCCTTCAAAAACATCCAGAAAGTGGCTTCTTGCCCACCTTATCTGATTTCAGCATGTTAGATGCCTAGGGGGACTAGAAGGTGGGGGAGGGATAGAAATTAGTTTGGATTTCAGTGGCCTGCTGGGTGTCAGTTGCCAAGAAATAATGATTAATGACAGTCTACATCTGTTTTCTGCTGCTTCTAGGAGCTCACCCTGCCACAGCCAGGACGCATCCAGCACAGATCCTGTCTATTCAAAGTCCAGATCAAGGCTTGGATAAAGTGATATATCTTCCCCGCTATGGAAAACACAATTAGCATCAATCATCCTTCAGCCAAAAGATTGTCAGATGAAAGGACGAGCTCAAAAAGTGGCTTTCAAAAAAGAGATTGTATTTACAGGTTATCATTTCTCCTGCTGCTCCTTAAAGAAGCAATTTTTTTTTTCTTGACATAGCCCCACAGAACTATGTGGTTAGAAGTCCCAGGTTAGCTCCAGATCTACAAATAATTCTGTGTGTGATTTTGGCTTGATCATATAACCAGCCTCAACTCTAACTTCTCCATCTGTGGTAGAAGGGATTTAGATTTCAACTGCATGTGCTGTTGGGGGGCCTATTTAAATGCATCGAAGCAGTCAATTCTTGGAGGAAGACCTCTTTGTTCAAATGTCATATAATTTAAAGTAGCTCTCCTTGCCCCCCATCCGGTTTCAGCATGCTCGATACCTAGAAGATCAATCAAAATTTGTTTCTTCCTTATGCTGTTCACTTGAAAGCAATATAATGTATGTTAATTATACTTCAATTAAAAACTTTAAATAATTTATTAAAAGATATTTAAAAACCCTGTTCTTAATGTTTAAAATAAATTGAGTTGCACCAATTTGCCTTTCACTGCACTGAAACTTGAACTCACTGTCACAGCACCCTAAACGAGTTGAAGGTGTTCCCTTACTGCTGAGCTTATAATCTGAGAAATTAATCACGCCGTCTGTGGTTTATCAGGCATTAAATCGTACAATACGGTTTACATTTTAAATATACAGTCTTTGTTTGTTTTAACTCTTTGCACCTTTTTTAAACAGGCTGGAGGTAGACACTTAGCCACCTAGAATGCTGAAAATCAGATCAACAAGCCTGGTAAAATATCACAGTCAACTCTCGAATCAAAGTGAAAAACTCAAAGGGCAGCTTCTTCCTGCCGGGGAGGATTAAGAAAGGCCAGCTCTCTCAGGGTCTGCAGATGACTGCCCGCAGCCATGGGCTACCTGTAGGTCAGCACCCCTGTCCAGACAAGGGAAGAAGGAGCAGGTCGCAGCCCAGCAGGGAGCTCTCGGCCCCTGTTGTCCTTTTTCAGGGGGTGACACCGCAGCCTCTCTTTAGCCCGGCCCGTCAGTGCTACCTCTGCTGATTTTCTAACACAGCCCCACAGTCCCCCTCATCACACAGAGCAACCCAAAGAGACCCACAAGCAGCTCAGCAAGGTCCTCAGAAGCATTCACCCCCGGAAACGTAGCTGAAACAGAGAGCAAGAACAGGCAAACTCACAGCGCGTTCACAGTAAATCCTTAGAAGAGAATTCTGAGTACCTGGGCCCAGAATGGGGTGATCTGGGCTAGGTCATCTACCTCGGGGTGCGGTAGCTCATCTGGTCTCAGGGGTTTTAGGTCTGTAGAAGTGTTATTATCCACAGTCCCAGTTTTAGCATGGCTCCGCTCTCTCACTGTCTCCCTCCGGGAGCCACCACGGACGGTCTGCTGGTGGCTTTGCACTATTCTCGCCACCACTTTATTAGCTCTTCCGCTCACCTCCATGTATTCATCTTGACACAGGCAAAATGGGAGGAAAAACAAAGCCAGCAGGTGCCAATAGATCAGCTGCCCCGGCATGATTCGCAACAGAGCCACGGAGCCTGCTGGAGAAGACAGCCCGGGGCTCCAGGCGCCGTGGTCTCCTCGGGCCAGTGCCAGGGCTGGAGCCGAGAGCTGCAGCCGGCCGGGTGGTTTTATACTTTGGTGTGCAATAAATAAGGCTGCAGGCCTGCCAGAGGGAACGCAGAACAGCCCATTCATCACTTCCCCACATCACAGGCCAAACGGTCTTATGTGCACGGCTCCTGGTGGCTGGGGTTCATAAACGTCACACCTTGGCACGTTTTTTGTTAAAGTGCAAAGAGAACATAAGCAACCAGCTGGAAACAGGGAGCATGTGTCTGGGGCTTGCTTTCCTGATGAGACAGGGAAAGGCTGTGCCTCTGCAGACTGAGATCCTTTTGGAAAAGCCTCCCCTCAGGCTTGCCAGGAAATCCGGGCTCAGCTGCATCAATCTGTCTGAAACGGCAGTGGGAGCGCATTCAGGGAAATGGAGAAAGTTCCTGCACTCTCTCTCAAAATCTAATATTTCCCCTGTGGTCGGCTTAAAGTAGCTCATTTCCCCTTCTGGACACCAGCAGCAGAGGCCGTTGGGGATCCAGAGCCCTGGACTGGATTCAGATGCAGAGTCTCTGGGTTCAGCAAACGCATTTCCTTGTCCTAGCAAATGCATTTCCCCTGAGTGTGCAAACATTTGGCAGACCCATTTTTCCCTGAGTTTCCAAAAGCCAAAGTGAAGGCTTTGGCCAAAGTTAACTCTTGGTCAGAGTTACTCTTCCTTCTGACATATTCTTGATGGAAAAAATTGAACAAATGGAAAGCACCAAACCAAACACGCTACTCCACGTGCATCAGGAGGGAGAGGGTTCCCATTTCCTTTATTCTGCTTGCTACCCTTTTATTAATTCAGCTGAAGAGCAAATGGACTTTCCCAATCTCTTTGTGATAACAAATCAAGAGACATTATATAGATTTGTTATTAAAAATTGCTTCTATTTACATATTCCATCTAATATCACTCATTTACTCACTTCCTAATGAGTCACTGGCCCTGCCCCAGGAGGACCGAAAAGACCCTGGGACTTACAGGGCATGGATGAGTGGCAAGTGTCTGGTGCCGAGTGGACAAGGGGGCACTGTCAGAAAGCCCAGGTTCAGAGAAGCCAGGCTGGAGGATGATGCGACAGAGCAGCTGGAGAGAGGGAGGGCGTGCCGGGGCCGCTCACAGCTGCCCTGCTCGCTCAGCAGAGGGGCCTGAGAACTACTTCCATTTCCTGATGCAAGTTACGTGCCTCCTCCAAGAGTCAGAGAGCTGCCTCCAGAGCCCCCATTTATGCATTGAAAGGATTTGGTGGAATGAGAGAGGGAGAGGTATTCTGTAAAGGAGAAGCTCTCCAGGGTGCAGATGTAGGGCCCTTGGGAGTCATGCTGATTCGAAACAGGCGGTTCCCTTTGGGTGGGAGGTAGGGCACTCTGCCAGCCCCATTCCATAAGGCTACCCTCAGTTCCGCAAAATCTCCTCTCTGCCTTCTGTGCCCAGCGCTCTCGGCAAATGGGGAGGGGAGCACACCAAGCTACCTGGTGTTAACTGTTAGTGGAGACGGGAAGGATAGCACCCAGGGCCTGTGAAATAGGCGGACGGATTATTGCTGTGGGAGAAAAGACCCTGAGCAATGTCTCAGTGGGTGGGGGGGGGGGGTGCTCCCTCACCAGGGGAACCCGGAAACAAATTTTCAGGGAGACCACAAAGCAAGGAATGGCTATGAAATCTAGGTCACCCATTTCACAAGTTTTCTAAGAGCTGTCCCTGGCAGATCCCATAGCCTGGACCATCTGGCTAAGTGGCTACAAGTCAGCCTCTCCTGACTTTCAGCTGCACTGAGACTTTCCACTGGTGTTTTCAATCCTTCCCTCTATTCTAGCAGTTCTCAATCTTGGCTGCATAGTGAGATCAGCCAGGGAACTTCTAAATATATCACTGTCTGGATTCCATCCTAGGCCAGTTGAGTCAGAATCGCTAGTGGGGCCTGGGCACCAACAGCTCTTAAAAACATCACCGACAAGATCCTAATGGGCAGCCAGGGTTGGAAGTCACTTGCCCATCCTCTCCCTGACTTAACAAGAATAAACAATAATAACATCTATAATTTTGTGAGCACTTACCATGTGCCAGCCAAGTACTTCTTTTCTTCAGCTCACTGACTTTTCTCAGTAAATCTATCACCCCCATCTTACAGATGGGGAAACAGAGGCTCAGAGAGGTAAAGTGACTTGTCTGGTGTAACCCAGCTGGGAAAGGGTCATCAGGATTTGCCTCCAGAGAAGCAGGGAAAGACCAATGACAGGCTGACCGCAGACAGAAGGCCAGCTCATAGCTCAGGAGGCCTGCCCACTGGAATCTGAGGTCAGAGAGTTACAAGTTGAAATGTGTCACCCAAAAAGATGTTGAAGTCCTAGCCTGCAGCACCCATGGGAATGACCTTATTTGGAGATAAAGTCTTTGTAGATGGCCATGTTAAGATGAGGTCATGAGGGTGGGCCCTAACCAGATATGACTGTGTTTTTATAACAAGGAAAACTTTGGACCCAGAGACAGATATCACATAGGGAGATCGCCATGTGAAGATGGAAGTCGGTGAGGGTGCTGTAGCCACGAGCCAGGGAACACCAGAGATGCCAACCGACAGGTAGAACGGAGTGGAAGGGCATGGCGCTGTTCCCCCACAGAGCCTCCAGAAGGTCCAGCTCTGCGGACACTTTGATCTCAGATGTCTGGCCTCCAGAACGATGAGACAATCACTTCCTTTATTTAAACCACCTGATTTGTGCCGCTTTGTCAAAGCAGCCCCAGCAAACCAATACAGAGAGCATGTAGGGAAGCCTGAAAAAACTCCAGCCCAGAAGACGGCTGCCTTAAAAGATTTAGCCAACTGTGAAAGTTCATGAATGGAAAGCAGCAGACCCGGAGAAGACTCCCAGCCTCTCAACACAGGTCCTTTTCTCTTCGTCCAGCACCTTCCCATTAAATGCATTTCACACCTTGGCTTATTATTAAATCTGACCTGGGGTTGTCATTTTATACATCCTCTGGCAATGCCCCTTGTTCAAAGAAGTGAATTAGCGCGGGGCATAACTTCTTGCCTATGGGCTGAGTATTGAAAACATCTAGAATCGGGAGACTCACTTCTGCACCACGGTCTCCGTCTGTGAAAGCCACGAAAGATGCCTGGGGACACCTGTCCACAGAGATGCATGGGGGCTGCCACAGACCCCGGCTTGTTCAGCCGGCCCCACGAGTCCAGACAGGATGTTGGCAGGGCCAGCCCCGCACGCAGCAGAGGTGCACATGAATACGTGCACAAAGGCAGCTCCGTGCATTAGCCCTGCTAACCGGAGGCAAACGTTTGCTTAGCTCTACAAAGACAGCTGTTATGACAGGCGTAGGTGCCCTGTGGCCTCCCCCAGGGCGTGGCGCTGCGGCTTTGGCAGAAAGGAGATCAGCTGCGCTCTGGCGAGAGACAGTGAAGGACTGTGTGGGACTGAGCACGCCTTTATGTCAGCGCCAACTTACAGGGCAGCTGGAGGAGACGGCTGTTTCCAGGGTTTTCGTTCGTGGGGGGTGTGACCACCTCGCTCTGCCCCCTCCCACTGAGAGGTCCTCGGTGAGGCTCTCATATCAAGGCTTGAGCCCTTCGATCGAAACAAATTAAAGGCGTATTACAACACAAATAAAATTAAACTGCTCCCTGAGATGAGCCAGGTTAACTGTGTTGGTCATTGATGTTGAAGGTGTTTTCAGAGAAGTTTTATTTGGAGAATTAAAAGAAAAGAACATTTTTTTTTTTTTTTTCAGAAAAGAGACATCGTCTTTCAACATCCGTTACTGCCATTTAAAGAAAAGTATTTTCACGCATGGCACCAACGTGAGGCGACATCAGACAAAGCGCACAGGATGAGCTGGCCGGTTGGTCGGGCGTCCTCACCGTGGTGGAATCACACGGTTTAGGGTCTGACCCTCACCAGGCCCGTGCAGGAAACACGCCGCCGGTGTCTCAGGCGTGGCCCCGTCTCCACGGCCAGAAGAAGGCTGAGCCTGAGTATGTAACGACAGCATTCAAAGGAAAAATGTACCTCTCAAGAGGACTAGACCAGTTTCACGTGCGTAGTGAACAACAAATTCTCCCTGTAGGACTTGTACGTGAGAAGACGATTCTAATCGGAGTGATGTGTGATAAACAGGAACGTGTGTGCGCGGTGTGCACGCGTGTCCGTGATGGAATTTGTTGGCTGATAGAGTATGACTGGCTGGCACCATCCAGCATTTGTGTCGGTAGTCAGGGTCCAGACAGGAAAACAGGAACCACCTCAGGCATTTCAACAGAGAGAATTTAATGTAAGGAATGAGTTGAACGCAAGATCGCAGCTGCAGGAAGCAAGCTGGGAGTTGAAAGGGAAGAGATTGGCATGATGGGAATTTAGAAGCTGGAAGGAGGGGCCCTGCAGAGCCGGCACTCGGATGACTGAGGACAGGTCACTGTGCCGTGAGGCTGACTCTGGGAATACAGGAAGGCGTTGCCCTGGAGCCAACTGCAGCTACCAGAGTGAAGGGCCATTGCTCAGATGATATAAAAACAGCAAGCAAAAGGAACAAACCTGTACCTCCCAGAACCCCCTAGAGGTTGACAAAGGAGAAAAGTAAGTGGCGTAGTCCTGGTCCCAGCGCCACAAGACGGAGCTTCGAAGGCTGCAGCGGAGCTGGGCCAGCCTGCGCTCTCGGCATGTTCCTGTCACTGGGAACAGGCACTCGGGTTCCAGGGACAGCACTCGAGATACATCATCCAGGGGGTTCCGTCTGAACTCTTCTTTTATAAATTGTCTGCAGTTCATCTCCACTTTTCCCAATAGTTTTCTTTCTTCAGACAGAGGACCATGCAGTCACCCCAAACCTTCCCTGTTTCCCCAGGAGATGGCACCCGGGACACCTGCATTAGATTTAGCATGTTCACAATGACCTTCTGAGTCATTCCCTTCCAGGTGACTTGCCAGCCACACACTGGACACTAACATAATGACCTCCCCCAGGACCAGTCTGCCCAGCCCCACGTTCCTCGTTCCTCACTCGGAAACCGAGGTCGACTTCTGCCGGTGGAGGCCCGTGGAGCTTGATCCTGACCCTGAAGAAGCCTGAGGCAGAGGCGGCACTGACACTCGGGAACCCTGTCCCCATGCCGGCCTCCAGGTCGTCTGACAAGGCAAACCGCGTTCACGTAATGAAGGCGAGACCCGTGTTGTTTTCTCGGAGATCTTGCTGAGCTATGGAGCAAGATCCTAAAGTTCAAGCTAACCCTCGAAATGGGAGATGGCTGTTAGTCAGAGCTGCGTTATTAGCCAGGGTTCTCCAGAGGAATAGCACCAGCAGGGTGTACACACAGAGAGAGGTTTACTTCACGGAGTTCCCTCAGGAGGCTGCAGAGGCTGTCAAGTCTGAAACCAACGGGATCAGCTGGCTGTAGATGTCACAGTCATGAGTCTGCATGAGGGCGACGTGGGGCCGGGATTCCTCCCTCTTCAGGGACCTCTGTCTGTTCTCTTCAGGACTTCGACTGATTGGACGAGGCCCACGCCCATCTTTAAAATTCCTTTCATGGCAAATCTAGACTGGTATTTGACTGCACAACGGGAACCAAAGCCCAGCCAAGCTGACACGGGAAATTCACCATCACGGGTCTCGTTGTGAAAAGTGGGCCGATATCCCAGGGCAGCTGAGTACATTTGGTAACCACAAAAAGTGATTCAGTAATGCCGGCGACCAGAAGGTAATCTTCTCATCCTGCAGTATTCCAGGGAGGGTGGGATAAAGACTTTGGGGAGGGCCTACGGAGATCACCTCACCATCTCTGCCCCCCGGGTTCCCTAAGCTCAGCCTTCCTTGGGCTCCCATGGACTTCCCCACCCCAGTCAGACACTTCCTCCCATTGCCCATTCATCCTCATGTTTCTCTCTCCTGGTCACTGTCTCCATCCTGAAAAGCTCTCTCTGATGCTGGACGTCTTGCTTCATGATGCTTTGCCAGGCTTATTCAAATAACACAACAGTGGGTTCTTTTTCTTTTTAAAAAATATTTTATTTATTTCATTTTTAGAGAGAGGGGAGGGGAGGAAGAAAGAGAGAGAGAGAAACATCGATGTGAGAGAGAAACATTGATCGGCTGCCTCTCGCACATACCCCGAGTGACTGAACCTGCAACCCAGGCATGTGCCCCGACTGGGAATCAAACTGGCGACCTTTCAGTTTACAGAACAACACCCAGCCAACTGAGCCACACCGGTCAGGGCCACATTGAGTTCTCTTGCTGTTACAATACATGTCTGAACTCTTCATTTAGTGCTTAGCATCATGTCCACAGCAGACACTATTTGGGGCCCAAGAATTATTATTCCCGTTCTTCCTTGTAACAAAATCTGATTTTGCTCTTCTTTTTAAAAAAGCAGGTCCCAGGTGCAGAGGTTGAATCATGGTTGGTGTCATCATTTGCCAGTGATTACTTTGGGCGTGGACACTGACATAACACAACATGAACATACTTAGGGGAGGGACTTCTGGCTCTTAAAAGGGTACATACACAAAGGGAAATGTATCTTTTCTGCCTTTCCTTCCACTCAATATTGTCCTGCTTATATATGCATATGGCAGAACAGAAAGACGTAAAGAACCTGACCCTTGATTGGCATCCACGAGCCACCGAGTATCTAATTCCAAACTACTCGGCTGTCTTGCCATGTGAGATAACACATTTGCATTGTGTACGCCTTTGATAAACAATAGTGCCTTTCTGTGCTATTACTTAGTACTCTACGTGTTTGCCTTGTCTTTCCAACTAGATTGAAGAGCTTTGAGGGAAAAAACAGTGCTACGTGCATCATTGCACAGAGCCTTACTCCGCAACTTGCACGTGGCAGACACTCCACAAACGCCTTCTAGGAGCGCAATAAGCAGATGGAGAGTATACACCACGTGAACAGATTGTGCAGACTGAGCATTAAAGCCCACCCGAGCTCCGGGAGTCAGAGCGCTGGGCATCCTCCCCGCCTTTGGGTGTCCCCAGCACGACTCCCACACGTGTCAGTCACTCTTTCCCCAGGGAAGTGTCCATGACTTTTCACAGCAGAAACAGTGTCCTGTATTTCTGTTTCATTGTTCTCATCCCAGATATTTTCCAGCCTCCTTTGCCATTCATTTGGGACCAGGTGCACAGATAGACGGGTGATGAATGGAAGAATGGGTGGGTGGGTGGATGGATGTCAGAGGGGTGGGTGACAGATGGAAGGATGGACAGATGGACACATGAATTTTGGCTTTGGCTTCAGACCCAACCTCAGTTTGAGTCCCAGCTCCTCAACTTTCCAGCTAGGTTACCGCAACCATTCCAAGCCTCAGTTTCCTCCTTAGTAAAATGAGGCTAAATGATACCCGTTTCATATGCTGGTTATGAAGATTCAAAGAGGGAGTTTCGTAGTAAGTCACTCTCTCCCCAGCACGGTGCCTGGCACTCACTACCCACCACAGTGCAGGGACAGGGGAAAAAGTGGTGGAGCTGGAGAAAAGCATTATGGGGAAAAAACATCAGGTCCATATAAATTGTATTATGCTTCCTGCCAGTGATTCAGCAATTAAAATAGCATTTGAATTGTTAAACCTCTTAAGAGGTTTCAGATCAGTAAAAAACATTCAGTTTCTCTTTTTAAGTGCTGGGAGAAATTTTTCCTCCATTGAATTCGGGGTGTTGGTGTTCAGTAAATAGACTGGGAGCTTTGTGTAATTTAAAAAAAAACACATATTTTAATAATTTATTTTACTTCCCAAAGATGCATTTGAGAAAATAAGGATAGATTTCTTTTCTATGCAGAAACAGAAAAAGGTCCCGAAGGAATACAGCTCTACAGATTCATGAATAAAACTTTTACTCATCTTGAAAATTAATCATTTGTTTCAGCAAATAATAGGGCAGCTCCGTCTTGCCTGCTTTCTCGATGCCACAGCCTGTTCCAGGACCTCTGGAGGTACTAAGGAGCAAAGTGTTTCCCCATGAGTAATGCTGAGTCCAGACGCTCCACCCGAACCACAGAGGGGCGGATCTGGGCTC
>PVKU01013836.1:0-26355 GCA_004027475.1 Anoura caudifer
TTTGGCAAAGCAGTGGGATACAAAGGCAACATCCAGAAATCAAAGGCATTTTTGTATACCAACAATGAAACATCAGAAGCAGAAATCAGGAAAAAAATCCCATTTGATATAGCAACATGAAAAATAAAATACTCAGGAATACACCTAACCAAGGAGGTAAAAGACCTGTATGCAGAAAACTACACAACACTGAAGAAAGGAATCAAGGAAGACACAAACAAATGGAAACATATACCGTGTTCATGGATTGGAAGAATTAACATCATCAAAATGTCCATACTACCCAAAGCAATTTACAGATTCATGCAATACCTGTTAAAGTACCCATGGCATATTTTACAGACATACAGCAAACACTTCAAAAATTTATATGGAATCATAAATGACATCAAATAGCTGCAGCAATTTTGAGAAAGAAGAGCAAAGTAGGAGGGATCACAATACCTGACACCAAACTGTATTACAAGGCCACTGTAATCAAAATAGCCTGGTACTGGCAAAAAAAGCAGGCACATGGACCAATGGAATAGAACAGAGAGCCCAGAAATAAACCCAATTCTCTATGGTCAATTAATATTCGACAAAGGAGGCAGCAGCATAAAATGGAGTAAATATAGCCTCTTCAACAAGTGGTGTTGGGAGAACTGGACACCTATGTGCAAAAAAATGAAAGTCGATCACCAATTTACACCATGCACAAAAATAAATTCAAGGTGGATAAAAGATTTAAATATAAGCTGTGACACCATTAAAGTCCTAGAGGAGAACATAGGCAGGAAAATCTCACATATTTCACGCAGTAACATTTTTACTGATATGTACCCTAGAGCAAGGGACATAAAGGAAAGAATAAACAAATAGGATCTCATCAAAATAAAAAGCTTCTGCATGGCTAAAGAAAACAGTATTAAAATAAAAAGAGAAGCAACTGTATGGGAAAACATATTTGCCAATGATACCTCAGACAAGGGTTTAATCTCCAAAATATATAAAGAACTCACACAACTCCATTCTAAGAAGACAAGCAACCCAATTAAAAAATGGGCAAAGGACTTGAACAGACACTTCTCCAAGGGGGACATACAGAGGATCCAGAGACACATGAAAAGATGCTCAATATCGCTGGCTATCAGAGAGATGCAAATTAAAACCACAATGAGATACCACTTCACAGGGGTCAGAATGGCCATCATAACCAAATCAACAAACAACAAGTGTTGGAGAGGTTGTGGAGAAAAGCGGACCCTAGTGTACTGTTGGTGGGATTGCAGACTGGTACAACCACTATGGAAAGCATTATGGAATTTTCTAAAAAAACTAAAAATGGATGTACCTTTTGACCAGCAATTGCACTGCTAGGATTATATCCTAGGAACCCTGAAACACCAATCCAAAAGAATCTATGCACCCCTATGTTCACAGCAGCACAATTTATAATAGCCAAGTGTTGGAAGCAACCTAGGTGCCCATCAGTAAATGAATGGATCAAGAAACTATGGTACATTTACACAACGAAATTCTATGCAACAGAAAGAAAGAAGGAGTTCCTACCCTTCGCGACAGCATGGATGGAACTGGAGAGCATTATGCTAAGCAAAATAATCCAGGCAGTGAAAGACAAATACCATATGATCTCACCTTTAACAGGAACCTAATCAACAAAACAAACAAACAAGCATAATATAACCAAAGACACTGAAGTTGAGAATGGGTGGTAGTCACCAGAGGGGAGAGGGGAGGGAATTTCAGGGGAAAAGGGGAAGGATTTGGAGTAACAAGTATAAAGGACACATGGACAAAAACTAGGGGAGTTGGAAAGGGGAGGCAGGTGGGGAGGGCTGGGATGAGAATAAAAGACAGAAACCTGTACAAGAACAACAATTAAAATAAAAAAATAAAAAATAAAAAAAAGACTCAGCCTGGCTAGACATTGTAGACACTGCAGACACTGCCTCTTTCACCTTCCCAGAACTTTGTGGGGTTTGCTTTATCATTATTATATTCACTTTGCAGGTGAAAACACTGAGTCTTGCACAGGTTACATTACTTTCTGAGTTTATCCAGTTGATAGTAACATCAATAGTAGACAGGATTTGAACTCAGCACTCTCCTCCTTGGTCAGTCCAGTTTCTCGTTGACCATGTTTAATATGTAAATATATATATATATGTGATGGGTTTGAGATGTAGAATTTTCATTTGCTAATTTCAGTACTTGCAGGAAGTCCTTTGTGTCCCTGCCAATTCACACCCCAACTCTGGGTTGTTATGAACAAACCTAGGCTCACCCAGAAGGAGAACCTGAAAAAAATCAACAGGTTGAACTATCTGCATAACATCTTCAAAAGTAACTGTTATGTGTTTTCCACAGGTAATAAAATATCAAGTAGAAAAAATGATTTTCTAAGTAGACCAGATGACAGTTATAAATTTAAAATGCAAATGGTGTGACCTAGCAACACTTAAAAAGTCCTGGTGCACCCTTACTGGTATGGCTTAGTGAGTTAGGCATCATCTCACAAATGGAAATGTCACCAGTTTGATTCCTGGTCAGGGCACACGCCTAGCTTGTGGACCAAATCCTTGATTCGGGGCATGCAAAAGGCATCAGATAGATGTTTCTCTTGCACATAGATGCTTTTCTCCTTCTCTTTCTCTCTCTCTTTCTCTCTCTCTAAAAATAAATAATTTTTCTAAAAAGTCCTACAGTATGGCTAACATTAAATACAAAATGTCCTTCCATCTCTGGCATTAATTTGCCAGTTACGTTGTCATTTAAAAGTAGTCATTTTGAAAGCGGTAATTCATTCTCTACAGTCCTTCCTTAACACAATTTCAGCCTGCAATTTAGATGATAGGAAAATTACCACCTCAGTTCATTATATTATGTGATACAAATGTTACTACAATTAAGCCTGCTAAGAATGAAAACACATATAAACACACACAAAACACAAAGGCCCAAATAAACCTGGTCCATGATTTAGTCTAAATAGCCATTTCCTATAAACGAAGGGGCTTTTGAACAAAAACTGCAGTGGAATGAGAGCAAGTGGAAAATAATCTGAGAAGATCTGAGTTTTACCTTTACTGATCAGGATATCAGTGTACTGGACTGATTTTGTGAGGCTTACTAGTGAGCCAGCCATCGAAGCTGGAATTGCAGAGTGATCTAACATACCTTCTCATTCAACCAAAAACCCTACTGGACACTGGGACTTGAACTAGATCTCTTGATTCTGCACCACCATTTACACCCCCACAGCTACTTTTTTGTGTCAGTGCACCATATTTTGTTCTAGATTATCATGGTCACTCCCTAACAGTCCTTTTTGCCAGTGACATATTTGCTTTCCTGTTTGTATTTAATACTTTTGTTCAAATGATGGCTCTCAATTACAAATCTTGTTAGGTTGTTCTCTGGTTCAAACTCTTTGATGGCTCCCCTGAAAACTGTCCCATGCCAGAGTGTCATTCTTTGTCAGGAATGCCACCCCCCAACTCACCTCCCACCTAAACTTTTCCACTTGGACATTCCTTGTTATCCTTTATCAATTGGTTCAGAACCCCCTTTTCTGGAATGCCTGCCCCACTACTCCCCTCCAATGGAGTAAATCTTCCTCATTCTCTGTGTTCCTTCTGTATCTGCTGTTTATGTTCAATGTGGCTAATGTAACTGTGTTTGTTCATGACTGGATACTTCTTGAGAGCAGGAGTTGTTATGACAGAATCAGTACCGCTCCATTTCGGGGTATTCTTGGTATGTTGAAAATAAAAAAAAATAAGAGAATGCCCATAAAAGGTTTCAAAATATTTTAGTTGTTGTATAATGAATGTCTTCTTTTAATCTTGTTGGGTTAATTCTATGATTATGTGTACAGCCCGATTTGGAGAGGCTAAATCTAAAGCCTTATAAAATGGGAATTTAGGACAAATGGTTCTTCAGCTACCTACCCTGACCTCTCAAACATGAAGTTCTACATTTTATCCTCCATAGAGATCTCCCTCCCTGGAACATCAGAAACAATCAATAAATGTCAGTTAAATTGAATTTGACAGAGCAAAGCTTCTTTCAAATTCTAGTTTAATAAAAAGGATCTATTCTTTTCATATATATTTTCAGTATTTTTAAGTATAACTTCTTTCTAGACAAATTAGACAAAGCTAGCTGATATAATAAATGAATATAAAAGTATAAAATGGCTCAAAGACTATAGAAAGTTTTTCTCTTATGTGCAAAGTCTGAAAAAATGATTGTAGAGCCTAGGATCCTTTCATTCCTTGGCTTTGTTATCTTCCTCATGTGGCTTCCAAAGTTATCTGCATCAAGTTAGAAAAAAAAAAAAAAAGAGGAGAGAGCATGGCTGTTTACAAGTGAGGGGTTTCCAGTCATTTGCATACATGTACCCCCAAGAGTGTTGGAAAATGTTATAGAATTGTGCCCAGGAAGAAGAGAAGACTGGTTTAATGAGGTTGGAGTCAGCCTCACTTAATGTTTTTATATAAAATTTGTACTGTTAGGGCAAAAGACAATTGCAAGTCTTAACAAAGAAAATAATAACAATAATACCTACATTTTTTTTAGTGTTTATTAGATATCAGGTGCTGGTTTCTACATACATTTTTATTCTTGAATAACCTGTGAGGTAGATATTATTGTCTCTTTCTTGAAGATGAAAAAACTGAAGCACAGAGTGTGACAGTAATTTGACCAAGGTCATACAGCAGAGTAGGAATCAAATTTGTGTCTAAGTTCACAGTAAAGGGTTTTTCTTTGTTATCATGTAGTGTTTCCTAAAAGATTAGCCTTCAAATGGATGAGAAGTTTTAATATATACCAGAGTAAATTTCAGAGAGCAATAATATGTAACTTGTCAGAAAGGAAAGAAATTTGGATAAGACATTCACTGAACCTTACTACTTTACAGGTGAGAAAATTTTGGTTGAGAGAGGACATACAGCTAATTAGTGTTAGAAGCACATCTGACAACCGTAACTCCTGACTCCCAGGCCTTTCAAGCCCAATGTCTTGTCCAAAGGAGCCATGAGACCAATAGACTAAGCAATAATTTTATTGTTAAAAGTGATTCTCAGCAATAATTCTTAATTGGCAGATATACATACATGTTAGGCACTAAAGAGGTTGTCTTTTTTTGTATTGTTCCATGGTGGATCTTAATAGAACCTACTTTTAAGAAACTTCTGGAATGGCTAAGAAAAGGTGATGTAGAATGGCTCAAATTCTCAGGATCCCTAATTACACATTTATTTGACTATGAGAGACCCAGAATCTCAGCTTTCCAATATGGCAATGAGCTTGAATTTCCTTGTCTGAGTTTAGGAAGAGATCAGTCCTAATCTACCAAGGGACATGGTGGCATGATTCACTGGGCATCCTTCAGTTTTCTAGGCCTGGACACCAGAGACTGGGACTTTTCTACACTTTGCTGCTTCTTACCACTCACCTCAATCCTCTGTCAAAACACCAAATATGAAATACTTCATAAAGCTGAATTTGAGAAGAGGGGACAGAAATGCCTGTGGCATACCCTAAGAAAATTAGAACTTTCTTCATAAGTACAAAGGTCTAAATTTTTTCAGTCTCTGTACCCAAACATATACAATTCTTACTCTTCTGGTATGGATGAAATTGTCTCTTCAGACCTTAACTTTCCTATAATGCAATCAGATCTGCTTTATAGTATTTGCAAAAATAATAGCTAGTTTATTTGTCTTTTGCTAGCTGGAGCCTGTCTTTGAGCTTTACTACTTTTTTAGCCTGATTTATAAAGGAACAAATTTTTATTGTGGCCAAGTGTGAAAGTTCAATACATTTTTCCCTGTATTCTATGTTATATAAATATAACATATTTAAATGTGAAAAATGGCAACAAAGAAAAAATAGTGGCATAGGACAGGATTCTATTCCATCTTTGTGTCCTGGCTTGTTCTCTTCTCCCAACCTAAGAGTCACTTTTGACCTGACTTACAGAGATTTCCAAACCTGCAAGAAATGCTATTAATTCAGAAAATTAGTCCTGACCACCTGGTTTTCAATTAGTTCATGGGAACTGAGGTAATCAGGACTCTGTTCAGACTTGTAAATCTTTTGCTGTGAATGGCAGCAGAGCACACTGCTGGAATGACAACCAGTTGAGGTTTATTAGTTAGCAAGGAAAGGTTTTCCAAGTGAGTATATGGTGTGAAAAGGCCCAATTTTGATAATGAATGTGCCTTTCTGAGACTTTAATCCCCTGTTCAATTGGGCACAAAATTCAGGCGTTCAGATTTAGCATGGGTGCTGGCCAGAATAAGCAAAAGAGCAGCAAAATGAATGGAGTGGTATGGGACTTCCAACTTTGACTCAACAGCATCAAGAAAATCCTCACATGAAATCTACGGCTTTACTTACATGTATTTCTTGTGACCAGAACATTGTGAGAAATTGTCTTGATTAAGCTAAGTACATATATTTATTGTGACCACAACACTGTGAGAAATTGTCTTGATTAAGCTAGGCATCTTGCTGACATGGAAGAATGTTAAACAATGAACAAGGAACTACCTGATTCCAGTTGTTGAAAGAGCTGCCACATTCCAAAGCCACCAAATGCAACTCAACATGTATTTTCAGCAGGACATAAGTGCAGACAAAGTTCCAGAGCTGCAAAAGCTTGTCCTCCCTCCACCTTTATCTGAGAGGTCCTTTATGTGAACAGGTGAGATGTCATCCAGCTAAAACTGTCTTGTGCAATACAATGTATTCCTGATTAAACAAACTGAAATGCTGTCCATTTTGAACAGATTCACTGATAGTAGTTTGAATACATGATTTTTAATAAACTATTCAAAATAATTCAAAAAATTTCAGAGAAATATAAAAGGACTAGTTTCCTATTTTTTAATTCCTGTTTCTATTTTGATTCTTTCCTTTTTTGCTATTTTTTCTCTTACAGATGCTCTTTCTTTCTTTCTTTCTTTCTTTCTTTCTTTTTCTTATTTATAAACAACAAACATTTATTTCTCACAGTTCAGGCGGCTAGAAATTCCAAGATCAAGACACCAGCATGGTCATAATCTGGTGAGGGCCCTCTCCCTAGTTCATAGCCAGTGTCTTCTAGCTGTGTCTTCACTTACTTCCTTATTTTCTGATGACTATATTGAAGATTAAAATTTTCTCATTATAACTTTAGCTCTTAAATTTTTTTCCAGTATAACTTCAGCTCTGCCACACATATTTTGATCTGTAGTGTCTTTGTTATTCAGGTCTAAATTTTTTTGAAACATTTGTTATTATTTCTTCTTTAACCCAGTAATTTTTTCAGATGGATGTTTTTAGTTTCTAAAAGGTTTTGGCTGTCTTTCTAGTTTTAAGTTGTAATTTCTAATTGAGTTTCATTTTAGTGAGTGAACAGGCTTCTAATCTATCAATTATTTAAAGTTTGTTGAAAATTTCTTCATTTAAATACGTATGTTTTAAAAAAAGAAATGTATTTTTTAGAGGGTTGAGATGTCTTTGTACATGTCTTAGATCAAGTGTATTTGCATTGTTTATTTGAGTTATCCTTAACAATTTTCAGTTTTCTTTAAACTCTCTGATTCTGAGAGTTAGGTTACAATCCCCTACTAAGCTTATAGATTTATCTATCTGTGCTTCCTGGTTAACCTTTGCTTTATATAATTCAAGGTGAAATTGTTAGGTTTATAAATGTTTTATCATACTTATGAATATTTCCTTTTTAAAAACATCTCATGTCTATCTTTTCCCATATTAATATTTTTACACTAAATTCTATTTTTGTCTGCTATGAAAATAACTACCAGCTCTCTTTGACTTAGTATTTACCTGGGATATCTTTTCCCAGACCTTTATTTGCAAACTTTCTGTGTCTTTTTGTAGCAGTTTGTGAGAAATCTCGTACTAATTTGTTTTACAAAAAAAAAAAAAAAAAACAGAACAGAAAAGAGCTTTAAGATCACTCAGTAATAAATCTGTGTAAGGCTCAGAGTGTCAAAAAACTAGGTTCTTCAAATGCTTAAAATAATTTGAAAATCTATAGGAACTGCAGAAACAAAATTACTTTCCTTATTTGTCCATCTGCACTTGGGAGTTTTCGAAAACTGGAGCTGCTGGCTTATTTGTTTTCTTATCTTTCAGGGAAATCTTGGACAACAGCTCTGTGCTGTGAAGTCCTGAAGATCATTTCCCCAATAGGAAGGCAATAATAGTGTAACAGCTCTCCATGCCCTTCAGGGAGTGTTATGTTTAGGAGAGAAAAAAACATCCCTAAAAGCATTTGTGAGAGATGACTGAGTGTTTTTATCATCAGTGATAGGGACTTTTTCCCCATAAATATGTGGCATTCAATAACACAATCTCCTTTCCCAGCTACATGCACACGTCCTTCAAAGCCACTCTCCCTCAACCATGTGACCATTCAGCAGAGAAAAATCAGCCCGTTTACATAACAGCTGTTAGTGCGAGCATTGACATATTACTTCAGGGCCTTTCGCCTATAATGGGTTTTTCAAATGTGTTGCCATGTTCAGTTGATTAGTTGTGGGTGATCTGAAATGTCAAACTATTAGCCTTGACGACTACTGCCAAGGTTACTATCTTCATAAAATATCTTTTTAATAATATAACTGTTTGTAAGTGGAAAAGGTGATGCTCAAAATACAAAGTAACAGTAAGTGTGGATTACTGAACCAATGATGGCTTCAGTTTTTCATTCTCCTTGGTGATGCATGGTCTAGGGGTTTCTTTTTAGTGAACAAGCAGCACCAATACACCCCTAGGTTTCCATGAGCAACACAGATGTGGATTTCAGGATTGGAAATAGAACAGAGGGAAGAATGAGAGAAACAAATATATTGAACTGAAGAGCTCTACCGTCTCCTATGAGTAAGATGTCATGAAGTCGCTTCAAAGCCTGCCCACAAATGAAGGTTTACAAAATATGGCTCTGACAGAGAGGAGGTTTTAAAATCCAGATTTTCACATTTCAATCATAAAGATGTCCTGGCAGTCAGAGAACACGTAAGGGAGTCAGTACAGTCTCAGCCACTTCTCCTTTATTTCATTCTTTATGCTCACTTGTGTCACCCCCACCAGGGGCACCTAGTGTTTTTACTAATGTCTTCTATTTAGTGATATTCCTAATTATAGCCAACTCTTCCCTGGCTCTTTCCTCCACATATAAACTACAGTACCATCACCTTCACATCACCTACATGACAATTATTTCCAATAACTGAATATTATACTGGAACATGGAGGTAGTCTGAGACTCTACAAGACATGCAATGTAGGGTCATTCTGTCAAAAAGAGGCCAGCAACTCTCAATGTATTTTTTTCTCTTGGAGAAGATATTTCCATTATAATCCAGGCTTCCTAGTAATTACACCTTAGCCCAGGGATTTGTGTGTGTGTGTGTGTGAGGCTGGAAAATGCTGGTAAAACAAGCTGACAAACATCTATGTTTTGTTTTCAGAGTGACATTGACACTTACCCAATAAAAAAATTAAAGAGTGACCCATGAAAGCAGCTACCAGCACCACTAGAAGAAGTTCAGAGGCCAAGGTGGGACTGACCCACATAATCAAAGTTTTAACAAAAGGAAAAAAATACATATCATGATGTTTTCACAAGAACTGAGAAGCTATGATGTTTTCTTTTTCTTGCTTTTCACAACAAAATTGGTTGACCTCTTCCATGACAGCCTGTGTTATTCAGTGGGTATTGTGGTAAGGGGTTTACACAGGAAGAGAGAATTAAAGGGACATTTATAACGTATGAAAATACAACAAACAAAGCATGTAACCTGAATTATTTTAGAGCAGAAGCTCTAAAACTACAATACCTTAATCCCAGCTCAGATTAGTAGTAGAGATTTTAGGCACTATGTCAGGCTGGTGAGGAAGATATTGGGGGCAGGAGGTCATTTGTTATTACAGTTTAAAGAACCCTAAGGAAGGCTGCCAGCTCTTCAAGGAAGGCTGGAACTGCAAAAGCACTTGACAACAAGTGCAGGGAGACTCTGTCTTTCAAATGCATCCCCACCCCCACTTCCATCTCCAGAATACCTGGAGATGCAGAAAATTGATGACAATAAAAAAAATTTTTGTAAGATATATGCAAATTTCAGATGCGGTTTATTTAATCAGTGCAATATAAATTGGTGATTTAAAAATTTTGATGAATACAGACTCTGAAATGTGTTACAAATTTTAGTTAAAACTGGTACATCAACAGAACTTGAAGAAATATTGAGTTACACTGAATAAAATCCAAAGATCACCAAAAATATTGTGTCGGGGGAGTTATACTTTTAAACATGTATTTTTGTTACCTGTTTCTTAAGCACAGATCTCAACCTCTTTTTATTAAAAGCACCCTCAGAATAATATTTTAAATGCATAAAATAAAATATGAAGAATTATAAACAGAAACTACACCTTGATACACAGTTATCAAAATATTTTCAAAACAAATATGTAACAGAAATATGCATACTTCTTTATTAGGATATTAAGTGACAGGATCTAGCGGTGAGTTTAGTAATCCCTATAACTTTGGGAGAGTTTGATACTTCTATAACAACTGTAACATGATTTGAATATAGCTGATTTCTATTGATGACAAAGTCACAGGTCCTATAGATACTATTGTGGTTTGTTGTCTACATTCACAATTAAAGTAAACACCAAGTTTTGTTTAGAGGTTAGTAAAAATGATATAATTTTTTCTCATTCAAGTTCACAGACCCTCTGAATAGCAACCATAGACATTTTGGAGGTCCATAGACTCCAGATAAAGAACCAATATCATTTTTATAAGCCAACATTTCCTGTGTTAAGGCTCTGCCTTTTTAAAAGGAAGGCACTGCCTGCCTACTTGTTCTACAACACAGGCCCAAATCCCTCTCACTAAAGCCCACGGAGGTTATTGTGCAAACACTGACCTTCCCATATGGGCAGTGCTGTCTGATCAGAGGATGAGGCACTTCTCTGCATCATAGCACTCTTACCAACTGGAACTCTCTGAAAAATTTGATCATTTCACCATGGCAACAGAGTAAAAATCCACTATTCACATATATAATTCCTTCTGGAATAACTGTTGAGCCTGGAAATTCCATAATTTCCCAGCTCTTGATAGAAACTCTGACAGAAGTCTTCTTGACTTCTTGACTGGTGAGTTTCTGAAAAAGAAAGAATATTTTCTTCTCAAAAATTTATTTTACTCAAAAAATTTTTTAATTAATGTTATTAAGGAAATAATGAAACTGGACTGTCTTGAGAGGCAATGTAACATGATAGAAAATACCTTTGGGGTCAAACAGATCTAGGTTCAACTTTAACCTCACCAAGTTTCAGTTCCCATAGAAATAATGTTAAATGATAGCACATATCCCAGAGCAGCATTGTGAGGACAAAATGAAGCAGTCAGATGTATGCAGACACTTAGAACAGTGCTTTAAACCTACTGGTCAGTTAAGCAAATGCTGTCTTACTCTTTCTAAATACAAACATTCCTGCCATCTCTCTTCTTTGGAATGTGGCTCCTTCTGTGAATGGTACAGATGTCAATTTTCTCACCAGAAAAAAATGCCGTGCTCTATTCTTGAGATTTCTTATAAAAATGTTTGTTTGAAAAACATATTTTTATAGCACATGCCAATTTCCCAGCATGGAATAAATGCTAAGTTTCTGGGACAGAAAAAATATTCCAAATATAGAGGGGAGGAAGGAATCAGAGCAAAAAAACTGTTAAAAAACAAAGATACTCTACTGATATCCAAAAAAAAAAACAAATCACAAGGAGATAAATTGGGGTTTCCACCACCAAACAGAAATGTAATTATTCCGCTCTTCATGTGAACAGTGCTATTGATTCAAATAACAAAGAGTGCTATATGAATTTCTGTGTTTTCCTCCTTTTTATTTTTAGTCTTGTAAAATAGATTCATTTAAACATTGCTTCATATCTACAGGAGCAGTCAATTTAAATGCGCAGCACTATGTTAAATTCCCTCAATTTTTTTTTAAAATTCAGGTTTGCTACCTCTTTTAGCCAATGATTAAAATATAACCTAAAAGGATGGATGCTGGTAAGAGAGCAAAAGTGGGAGGAGCTGCTCTTGCTGTTTCCCATGTTGGTTTAGGAAATTTGGGTCAAATGGTAATAATTTAAATGTAAAAATATCATCTATAAAATGAGCAACAAAAAACAGCCTCCTTCAAAAAGGATGTTTTTTTCCTCCAATGTTATTTAAGTATCAAACATCTTTAAATAAATCATAATTATAACAACTAACATTTATTGAACATTTACTTATGAGGGAGGACCCCCCAAAACAGAATTTATTATAAAAAGTGTGTATTTATTCTTACGTGTTCAAACTTTAGTTACCATCAAAGTACTCTCCATTTGATGCAATACACCTATCCAGGCATTTTTTCCACTGCTCAAACCAGTGTTTGAACTCACCGATTTTGATGTCTTTTAGTGCTTCTGCCATTTGTTGTTTCACCTGTTCCACATCCATAAAATGTTTCCCTTTGAGATCTTTTTCAAGCTGGGGGGAAAGAAAGAGCAGCTGGGGGCAAGAGTGGGTGAATAGGGAGGGCAAGGCATGGGGGTCATGCTGTTTTTAGTCAAAAACTGCTGAACACACAGAGCAGTGTGGGCAGGTGTGCTCGTAAATCACTCACCATGAAATGGGCAAATGCATTGAAATAGTATAGTCAAGGAACATGCATAAAGAACCCATGGGCATGGACAACAGGGTGGAGATTGACTGTGGGAGCGGGGGTGGGTGGGGCAGGGGAGAGCAATGAGGGAAATATTGGGACAACTATAATTGAACAAAAATAACTTTTTTAAAGAAAATCTTCAAAAAAAATCACTGAAAGAAAATGCAGCCTCTCATAGCAACACCAGTGAGTACACTGATACATATGAGTTCCTACAACACTCACAAATGGGATGAAGCCTGTACTACCAGGGGCCCACCCACCAGAAGAAAATTCCCTCCTCATACTACCTGCCAGTCACATGAATGACCACACTTATAGTTCACAAAAACCATAGCAGGCAGGTACTATTACCATCTTTATATCTGAAACTGGTATATAGAGGGACAGTTGGTGTGGGGCAGAAAGTAGAAGGCAAAGATATCAATGTCTGTGGACAAAGGTCACTCAATAAACTCTTATTCTTGCATCACCAACTCAAATGTATTACAACTAGCCATCTATTCACAGCTCTTCTTTAAATGAAACAACAAATTCACCCAAATATAATGGCCCATCAGCTTGGACCATCCCTGGCAGTCTTTGTCCAGAAACTTCAGCCCAAAGCACAGGCATCAAAACTAGCAAAACAGACCCAGAAAAGAGTGCCCAGTCCTTTCTCCTGTTCATACTCAGGCAGTGGCTACCTAAAGAAATGGTCTCAACCCATGAGAGCCAGAGTATGGGAGTATATAACAGAAAACCATCAATGGATAAATAGTTGGATGCATACCCTCATCATGGGCAACACTGAAAGGACAGTAAATTATTTTTACTCTTCAAATTGTTTACTATTGTGAGGGCTGGGAGTACCACAACACAAAGACCATCTTACAGAGCTGCAAAATACCATTGTCATCAGATGGTTAACTCTGACAACGTGGAAGTATAACTTTCAGAGAAGCCTAGAGTTTCCCTTTCCCCAAATGTGGTCTGGCTCATAGTTTTTCCTATAAAAAGGCTAGTATCAGGTGGAAATCTAACTTGGGAATCCTGGAATTCTCCCAAGAGGCAAAGTGCTTGCTGTACAGTGCTACCAGAGAAAGGTTTCCCATCTGGATTTTTAGAGTAAGAATTTCATTTTTTAAAATTATCTATATTTGCCACAATAAAGCATTTGAGATATTACTATTGTTTTTATACTGATTAAATTAGGCTTAGTTTTGGAAAACAACCAATAAAACTGAGGAGTTTTAAATAAACATTCCACCTCAGTTGTCTTTATTTTGACTTTGTGATGTTAACAACAGTTTCTAAGAGAGGAAATTTTTTTTAAAAAATTTTTAAAAATTCAATTACAGTTGGCATTTATTATTATTTTATATTACTTTCAGGTGTACATCATAGTGCTTAGACATTTATATAATTGTGATCCCTGTGTTAAGTCTAGTACCCACCTGAAACCATATATAATAGTTACAATATTATTAACTATATTCCCTATGCTGTACTATACATTCCTGTGAGTGTTTTGCAATAAAAGAGCAAACCTTAATACTTAATTTACCAAGAATCTTCCCAACCTACTAAAGAAAACTACATGTTTTTATTCTACACTGAATTTCCATCATCTTATTTTAATAGGCAATATGTCCTGACCCAGAAATAGAAATGGACAGTAAGATCCATGAAAGAAAGATCAAGATGATTAACACTATGTAAACAATATTCTGCTTAAATTGGGAAGCATTACTTGTTACCTTCCAAGTTCCTAACATTTCTATAGACACTGAAAAGTGAATGAGAAAGAAAATTTAACAAGAATATAATCATAGTTACCATTTATTGAGTATTTATTATATGGAAGACAATGATTTGATTCTCATCCCTCCTCTGGGAAGGAAGTATAATAATTTCCATTTAAGGCGCAAGGAAGCTTAGAATAAGAGAGGTAAGTGAATTGCCAAGCTCCCACAGCTGGTAAGCGGTAGACCTGGGATTTGAATCCATGCTCTTGACGACTGGGCCTCACAAAACCTCTGCCCTGATGAAATGTATATACAGCTTGGGGAATAAAACTCATGTTCACAAAGGCTGGCTGTGCAAACTACCTGAGAAAACACTTAAAAGAAAGGCCTGGAGGTATAGAAAATTAGTTGGCTACAAAATAATGAGGTCTGTTATAAGGCTTGCTTTTCAGAATAATGTCAGCAGGATTTTAAAGCCCCAATTTCTCACATTCTGCCAAGTCTTAGTCAGAGATAACTTGTCATTCGTATTAGAATTGTACTAATTTATTGGAGCAGTTTTTCCCATTTATACCATAATAAATAGCCTTTATAAACTTCAAAAGTGATGGTGCTCCCTTTTATAT
Organism: Anoura caudifer; assembly: GCA_004027475.1. Lineage (NCBI taxonomy): Eukaryota > Metazoa > Chordata > Mammalia > Chiroptera > Phyllostomidae > Anoura > Anoura caudifer. The sequence continues at coordinate 15,113 of PVKU01013836.1, forward strand.
TCAGATTGACTTCTAACAGTATTCTGGGGAACTAATAATAACTCTTATAGCATCTTGGTGAAAAGATAATGGTCTATCTATTGGGGATCTTTTTTTGTGCCATGGGTGAAAAATGAAGGCATATAAAGGCTAATAACATTATCTAAGGTTTAACAGCAAATCAAATAAAATTATAGGTGTGAAAGAGTTTTGCAAGAGTGAAGAGTACTATACAAATATAGGGCATTATTATGAAGAAGGCTGACACTCCATAACATCTTCACCACCATATTCCAAGTACATTTTACTGACTAACATAGGACATTCTGATTAAAGTGTGATTTTCTAATTCATTCACTCATTTAAAAAATACTCATATACTAGACACCATGGTCTTGAACTAGGAACCAGAGGCTACAAAGGAAAAAGGAGATGAGGCTGAGACTAGCTTTTCTAAGTGCTAGTAAAAATTATAATTCAGGATACCAGAAATTAGATGCCAAGGAGCATGCTGAGCTGAGAAACACTGTTTCATTTGCATGCAAAAGACATTCAGTTAATAAGTATTAATTAATTGATGGGCTGAACAGATCCCCTGAGGCAAACTGGAAGAGCTAGATAATTTAAACAGATGCCAAAAGAAATTTTGGCTATAAATAACTCATGATTTTCTAATGCAATGTATCAGTAGTAATAGTTTCTAAAATATATTTTGTCCCAATAATTTCTTGACAATTCTTCCTCTCAAAGAAATATTTATGTGGTCACTTTGGAGTCCAGTTCTTTTCTTTTTAAGAATTTGAATGAATTTTTAAAATAATTTTTACATATCACTATCTCAGGATCCAGCCTGCAACACAGGATCCTTCTATCTTTAATTGGAGAACAATTCATGGAAAGCCTGGGTCTCTCTGGCTCATGGCCACAAAACCCATCCAAGCTCCAACATCTCCACCTTCAGGAAATAATGCAAAATGCACCTCAGCACCCAGCCCTTTTTGCATAGAGAATCAAACAACACAACCTGCAACAAATTTGTATGGATTTTCTTTTTCATTTTTTCCACCCACAACCCTCAATCTCTCTCCCCACAAAACACCCTAATTCTTATGGCCAATCTCAAACTATCTACTTCCTCCAGGTATCAGAAGATGACAGGAAGAAGGAAGCATTCCACCTTCCTCTGCTTGAAAAGCAGGCCTCTTTCAAGGGTCTTTCCAGACAATGTCGCAGACACTCAGTATCTGAATCAGGGATAAACTTCCAATAACAGTTCTGAAAAAAAAAAGAAAACAAAAATAAAGACTCAAGGATTCCACATATTTCTCTGACCACATCAAAAGTATTGACAAGAGTTTCAAAGAGCTGTGAAGTTAAAAATTGAGTAATCTCAGAAGAGATTTGGCTCAGGCCAGCACTGAGGTATTCCAACAACGCACATTTCTTTTTTTGTCTCTTAATCAAGATCTGGCAGCTTCAGTTTAAAACAGTGAGCAATTCTATCCTGACATGTTATTCAGCAAGCTCTACCAATGTCAGAAAACATTACCTCAGTGATGGTCAAATTGCTTGTGGTACCCCTTACTCCTCCTAGTGGTTGCATCTAGACCAGCACTGTGCAATAGAACTTCTGCGATAATAGAAATGTCCTTTCTATCTGCAGAAAGGGTGATGCAGTAGCTGTGGTTCTTAGAGCACTTGACATATGTTTCGCGGGAATGAGCAACCAAATTTATAGTTTTCTTTCATTGTAATTAACTTAAATTTCAACAGAACACAAAACTAGTAGTCACTGCCTTGGCTAAATCAACACAGTTGATGCAAAGCCACACACAGGGTCAGCTGTACCTCTAACAAACTGCTTCTTCCCTGCCTTCCTTCTACTTCCATATGCTAGTCCATTTCTGATTTCCTTCCTGTGCTATCATGCTCCATAAAATGTCCCCCTACCCCATTTAAAACCAATCGCAGCAGGAAAGTGGGCAAACATCCCAGAAAGAATCCTGAGATTCACAAAGTTTTTTTCAGAAGTTATTGTTTTGATTCCATGTTTTTTATAATATCTAACTAGAATCAAGTCAGCTAAGCACTTCATGATATCATTTGTATGCTGCCATCTGCTCTCCAAAAGGAATAATTTCCAGAGCTGCAGTCCAGAGCCATTATAGGGGACATGGAGCATTCTGGTGGCTTCCTAAACTGTCTCATGATCAGAATCACCTTTAAGCTCCTTCAATGAACTTTCCAGGGCTCCTCCTAGACCTGAACCAGAATGTGTAGAGGTGGGTCCCTAGAGTAACCAAACATTTGTACTCAAGTCAACTTTTGGGAAGTCCTAGCCTATTGAACATGAAATTATTAACAACAATGTCCTCCACACTCCAACCCCAGAGCTGGTCTAGTTAAGGGTTTGAGCAGAAGAGAATTTCAGTGGTCAATTCTAAGAAATGTTGTGGTTTCAGGGGAGAAAGCCATTTTCACCTTAAAATCTCATCAGGAAGAAGTTCTTTCTCCCCTAAGAAATTTGAAATAACCTTCCCACCATTGAGGTGTTTCAGAAAATGCTGCAGAGCCAACCAGGGCACACAGACAAATACTCAGGGCCCAGGTTAAAACGTATGAGAAATCAGGCTGCCAAAATCAGGACTGCCCTTCCTTAGGGTTTCAAGTAGAACAGAAAGGCAACTGTGCAGACAAGACAGGTGAGAACAGTATGGGCCCCGAGAAGACATCAGAAGACGAATTCCTCCAAGCCTCTGAAATTTCACCAGTTCCTTTGTAAAGAGGAACTAGTAGTTTATATCAAAATATTTTAGTTGATTATATTTTCAGATTCATTTCTGTGTGGTTTTAATTCTCTGGGTGTGGGTCTAACCATTTACAAGTCTATTTGTCATCTTCATAAAGATTTCAAGTTAATAAACCTCATGAAAAGGTGCTGTACACGGCCACCAGGACTGAAAATATCATCATGATGATGTCAGTCAGGATTCTGGTGCCCAACAAACCCAGCCAGCAGCTGCCCACACAAAATGAAGCCTTATTTGGACTCATTTCTGTCTTGTCACTTGAAAGCACAATCTTAAAATTTTGAGAAGTAGAGGCCAAAAGATAGTGACTGTTTTTTAATGCTTATTTTCCCTCCTTTCCATTATATTTCTATATCAAAGATGAAAACTTTTGCCTAAACTATGCTGTCTCCATCTTTTTCCTCCTCTTCAAGAACTCTCTCGAGGGAGTGGTGAACCAAGTTTTCCAGAGGTTTCTCTTACAAGTGTAGATAAGGAGAAAATGCATAATATCAACTACATTGGTGGTGAGGAGGGGGCAAACGAAATAGAAGAGGCACTACTGTAAGCCACATCTATTTGTTTTAAGTTTTTTTAGCCTATAAGAACTGAGGCTGAAATAGATAATGTTATTTCCCTTTAATGTGGGTGGACATTAGAGACTAATTCTCCCAATCTCATTAATTGCTCTATAATTCAAGGACTTTGTCCTTATTCCTCTACCAGAAATTTCTTGAGATTTTTATGGAAATGAAGACCTGAAACCCAAGATGGGTTCTCTTTCACTAGTTTGTGACTATGACCTTTGAAGAATTTGGCTGCACTGAAGATGGAGATGTAGGCAAAACTGATCAGACATACACATCATTCATTCAGTGACCACACACTAACATGTTCATAGTGATTCTGTGACTTCTGTTTTCTGCTGTCGAACATTTCTGTTCTTACCATATTCTGTGTCTACGCCTCTGTTATTAGCTGCATATTAGCTGCATCTGCTCAGACAAGTTTGCTATCATTTTTCTCACGTACAATAACATTGAGCACACCACTAGTGCTGCTGAGAATTATCCTAGTTCCATGAAGATGCCTTAATAGTTTTGAAAAAAAAGCATCTAAATTACAGTATGTGAGGTAGAGAGTTCACACCAGTCTATATATGTGAAGATCTTCATGCACTGAGCTACATTCTTCTTTATTTGTTTCCCTGGAGTAGGTTAAACATCTTGAATGGAGATCCATGCTCAGATGCCAATGGGAATGGAGTGTGTATGGGAAGGGATACATTACTTGAAAGTGTTTATTGCTTAAGTGTCATTTCTGCCTTCATCTCTTTTAGTGCCTTTTGCTTTCATAAATAAATCTGGTATTTACAATTATTTTATCATTTCTCCCAAATGTGTGTTTTTTGAATGAGCTGGGAGCCTTAGCAAGTTTCTCTCTCTCTCTCTCTTTCTTTTTGTTTTTGTTTTCTTTCTCCTTCTTCTTTTATAAATTTTTGGTTCCACTCCATTTGTAAAATAATGGTTCTGGAAGCTTTAGTTGTTTTCTTAGTTTTTAAAGCAATTAAGAAAATTTCTATTTTGTATTTTATTTCCTCTCCTGAAAATCTAAATATAATCATATCCAAACCAAAAAACAATTACAACTGCTTCTCCTCTTTGGCAGTGGGATTATAACAAAGCATATTATCCTTCCCCATTATGTCCATGAGTGTGCTATAAACTCATCGATGAAATTCTTTTGACAAAATGTCTCAGGAGACATCAAAGAGAACTGAAGAGATGCTATATAATATCCTTCAATTCCAACAATAAAAATAACTTGCATTGGTTTTTAGGATCAGCACATCTCTTAGTCCATGTACAGCCAAACACCACTGTCATTCCCTCCAGAATTTATCTTGCAAAGACAGAAGAGAATTGTGGTCAATTGGAGAATTGCAAGCAGGGTTTCTACCTCCTCAATGACTGCACTTGTGCGCTCTCTGCTGGCTTTATTTATGGTAACAGCTCTTGAGGAACTAGGTCTAAAGAAACTGGTATTTTGGTAGAAATACGTAGAAGAGAATGAAAAACAGGAAAATGACTTCTACTATCTAACCATTAATGAGCTTTGACTCTTCCCCAAATGGGAAAGAGTGAATATTTTCAGAAAATATCTGCTTTTTAATTGACTGTCCCAGGAAATTAGTTTCCCATGCTTTTAAAGTAACTGTTCCCAGCACTGTTTTATTATTTACCATAATAGAGGCTCCAAGCAGGACACTTGGGCATTGGGAAGGTGTGTGTGTATGTATGCCACCCCATTTCGAACAGCTTCCTCATCTTTTAAAAAATATGGCAACTGGCATTTCCTTAAACTTTTTATTTATTTATTTTTATTGTTGTTCAATTACAGTCCCCATTTCCCCCACATTACTCTCCCCTGCCCTACCCACCCCCCACCTCTTACATTCAATCCTCCCCATCCCCCATTGTCTTTGTCCATGGGTCTTTTTTCTAAGATGTTATGCAATTACACTTTCAATGCCCCCACCTCAACCACTGCCATTTCCATCCAAAGGACTGCTTCCATGTGGAAACTGTGGACCACCATACTACTTATAACATGTTGAAATGTATCTGCTTACCTGTCTAGTTACATATCATAGAAGTATTACCAAATGGTGATTCCCGAATTTTCTTCTGCCTTTGAAACATGGCTTATTTTTCATAACAGCCACAATCTGATAAATAGCTAATACCCTAAGTATGAACAGCCCACATATAAGTAACCTGCTAATGCCCAAGCTGTGTTCATCTCTGTATTCCAACATTCCTGGGCATATCTGGAGAGTAGTAAGCCTCACTTGGCAGGCACACTTTGGTAGGGTAGGTCAATGTTCCTTTCGAGCTGAGACCTCAGACTGTTGCCATAGGAAAAGAGAGAGAATTCCCTTGGATTTGTACAAAATAATTATGGCTTCTGGTGCTTGGTCAGCATGGGCTCCAGAGAAGCAGCAGTGGCCACTGCACAGGAGGACCTGGGCTGTGGTAGCCTTACAAGTCTCCACCATGGTCACGTCTCAGTCCAGGTACCACATGTCTCCTGCATGCTAACAACAGCCTCCCAATTGCTCTCCCCACTGCCATTTGCTCTTCTCAAAACCTGCAATTCCACTCTGAGTCATAGTGTTGCTCAAAATCCCAAAGTGATCATTTTATCTCTGAGATTAAAACTTTTCAAAGGTTTCTACTGCTTTTGGAATAAAGACTAAAATCCTCAACAGAGCTCACAAGGTTGATGCATCCTCTTAGCTATCTTTCCAATCAACCACAGTCCAAAGAGCCTTATCTGTTTACATCGCTTATTTTGTGGGTACATCTAGCATCAGATTCTAAAACCCATAAGGTCAGGGTCAGAACTAGTCACTGAATTCATAGTTCCTAGCACAGATGCCAGTATAAAGGAGAGTTTTAAAGGTTACAACTACTTACTGAATAAATAAATGAATAACTCAGGTGGTGGCATGCATATTAGCAGCAGTGAGAGGCAGTGCCAAGAAAGAGTAGGACCAGCCTCTTTGGAACATACAGGAAAGAGCTCTCTGGGCAGGAACATTCATGAGAGTTCCAGCCTTCTTTCTACTGTGACTTCATTGGCAGCAAAGTAATCAACCACAGACATCCTCAAATGGGATAAGAGCAGAGATAAAGGAAGATTGTGGGCGCCAAGCTTTAACTGGGAGAACTTTACAGAAAGCAGAGCTGAGATAACTTCTCGATGTTTTGAGAAATGTTGGGAGAACTTGAGTCTAGAAATATCCCTGGCAAGGGTTAGAGCTCCAAGAAAGAGATTCCCCCCACCTCATTAGGTGCAGGGACTCCAGGAGTAGGAATATCAAGTTATCAAGCAACAGGTATCTTTCCGGTTCTACAACATGGAGAGGAGTATAGTGTCAATCAAAGAATGAATAAAGAAGACTCAATTAGCTTCAAGGGCCTTAGTCAATATTAATCCATGGGATTCTATCACAAAAACCATGGAGTCATTGAGATGTCTCATCTGATTGCACCTTAATCAAATACCAGAGGCATAAAGCTGTTCATAACTTCAAAATATGGATCAACATACTTTACAAACCTATGTTTATGAGAGATTACAGTCTTAAATGTATTTTCTTAGAGATCTTTTGTCATTTAAATGCCATGTCAACCATGGGGTAGGATCTTTCAATTCACCTCATGTATATCACGGCAGAAGCATTAAGTGATTCGAGCTCTTACTAACCTTGTAAGAGTCAAGTATATAGCTTATGTTACATTAAACTCATTCAGATGTCCTGGAGTTTAGTAAGAATCTATGTGACATAATCTGGCACAACAGAAAGAGGGAAATCTAGGTTCCTCTAATTGGTTTGCTTTGAATGCCACCAGTGTAGATAGACATTAGAAAACACCATCTCACTGCTCCTAGAATTTCCCCAGGCAAACATCTGTGAATGGGGCCTGCTGGAGCTTTTCCTTCTTCTCCTTGGCAAAAAATAACACCTCAGCAGAATCTCCTGCATTCCCCAGAGCCTCTTAAAAAAGAGTATCCACCTCTTTTAACCTGCTTCCAACTCAGGCAATATTCCAATGTAGCGTGGTCATTAAGTGTGCTCTGGGTACCAAAGATCCAGTTAACTGCACCCAGAAAAAACTATAGGTGACCACTAGTCTCCAACCTCTTGCACAGATATAACCAAATTACTAATATTTAAGAGAAACAAAAGATGAACAATTTGAAGTTCTTTCAATCATAGAAAAGAGGACTCTGTGTACTCTAAAGTGTCATATTGCTATTGTTTCTGTTAATAAATACCTGTTGTAAAAATAGTAATAATAATAATTTATAAACATTATATTTTATATGTACATTTATTTGTACTTGTAGATTTGTATATATAATACAAATATAAAATGATTTTAGTCAATGGTATGACCCATTTCCTTCAAGAAAGTTGAAAATTACATTTTATTTGTTTCCTACCTCCTTCACCCTGCCAGTTTTACGGGCAACTCCTCCAGATCTCATTCACATCCATCTCCTCTTTCCCTCTTGCAACATATCTGCACAAAACAACAGGGTTAATTTAGAATAGCTCTTGTGGACATTACCCTGCTTTTATTTCAAATGAGTATTTGGCTTTCATTCCCTTTGGTTAAAAATAATGATAATAATGAAACAGAAACCATAATTCAGAGCAGATATTTTTGCAGCGGTAAATCTTTTTTTCCCAATGTACTTCTATTGGGGAAAAAATCTGTGTATGTATATCATACATACCTTGCCTTCCCTTTTAGTTCCTATTTCTGGTACTGTTAACACTGATTTCTAGGAATTCTTTCACAAACTGGCGTACAGTTAGCCAGGATTCAGCAGAACCCTACTTTTAACATGGTACTTTAATCCACAGCCACCCTTTCTACCATTCTATTCTATATGTCTAGATACACACCTGGAAGGAGCCACTAAGGCCTGAAATATTAAGAACCCATTTGGAAGGGTTGACATTGATGTAGAGGCCATTCTTGTGGATGGATCATCTCTTATCCTAGCCCCTTTTGCTCTGAAGGTTGATAAACATTTAGATCAAACCCAAGGACATGAATTTTTGCTCCCTCCCAATCTCTCATTTCTTCCCTAGGTTTTTCTGTACTAGAAACCTTAACTAGGATTTCAACTAATTTAAAAATTCTCAAGACAAGATGAAAAATTGGAGATTTCCTATTTCATTCTTTGTCTTTTGGTCCAACTGCTCTTAATCTATCTGATAGGTGGTTCTGTAGAGAGCTGTGAAAGATCTCCATAGACACCAAATGTAGCTTTCCCTTATTCCTGCTTCATCTATTTTTCTCAACTGAGGACTGTCTTCATCTTCTGGCACCTAAGTTCAATGAAAACAAGACTTGTGCCCTTCACAGTACCTAGAACAGTGCTTGGCACACAGTAGGTACCCAGTAAATGCTTGCTGATTGATTGTGGGCAAATGAAGAAAGCATCAATTTTTCCTGACAGTTTCACAGAAGTTACAGAACTGAGCAAAATGATTGAATTAAGTACAAAAATGGATATATATATATATATATGTATGTATGAATATATAGAGAGAAGAGGAAGGGGGGGAGAAGATGAGGAAGGAGGAGGAGAAAAAAGAGAAGGAGGAGGTGAGAAGAAGGGTGTTAAGACTTTCAGATCTGTGCCAGATGTGAGTGCTAAGCAAAGTTAATCTGTGACAAAGAAACCCACCCATCCACACAAAACCTTTACACCAGTGTTTCTCAAAATGTAAGGGTACTGGAATCTCCTGAGATCTAGTTCAAATATAAATTTTGACTTAAGGTGCATAGTGAGGAGTGCCCTAAATTCTGCATTTCTAATAAGGTCATGGGGGATGTTGATGCTGCTTAGCCTGTGGACCACAATTTGAACAGTGAAGCTGAAGATAACTAAATGATGTCTAAAATAATTCAATACCAGTATTTTATCTTAAGGACAGAATGGTGACCAAATAACAAAGTTGGATTTTTTTTCTTTATGTTTTTATTTTGTTGCCAGACATCCTGGCACACAAAACACACAGACATATATACAAACATATGGTCACAACAGAAATTATTTCAAATATGAAAAATGTATGATCATTATCAGGCTGCCAAGTACATTGGGTAAAAGGACTTGAAAAATTATATGGAAGCAATTTCACTTCCATTAGATGTTTTAACATATTTTTTATTGTTGTTCAAGTACAGTTTTCTGCCTTTCCCCCCTACTCCGGCCCAACACCCCAGCCCTCCCTACCTCCTTCCCATTTCCATCCCACCCTGTTATTGTCCACGTGTCCTTTATAATTGTTCCTGTAAACCCTTCACCTGTCCCCCTGAAATTCCCTCCCCTCTCCCCTCTTGTCACTGTCAGCCTGTTCTCAATTTCAGTGTCTTTGGTTATATTTTGCTTGTTTATTTATTTTGTTCATTAGGTTCCTGTTAAAGGTGAGATCATATGGTATTTGTCTTTTACTGCCTGGCTTATTTTGCTTAGCAAAATGCTTTCCAGTTCTTTCCATGCTGTCTCAAAGGGTAGGAGCTCCTTCTTTCTCTCCGCTGAGTAGAATACCACTATGCAAATGTACCACAGTATTTTGATCCATTCATTTACCAATGGGCCCCTAGGTTGCTTCCAACACTTGGCTATTGTAAATTGTGCTGCTATGAACATCCGGGTGCATAGGTTCATTTGGATTGGTGTTTCAGGGTTCTTAGGATATAATCCTAGCAGTGCAATTACTGGGTCAAAAGACAGATCCATTTTCAGATTTCTGAGAAAATTCCATACCATTTTCCCTATTGGTTCCACCTGTCTGCAATCCAACAAACAGTGCACCAGGCTCCCCTTTTCTCCACAACCTCTCCAACACTTGTTTGTTGCTTTGTTTATGATGGCCATTCTGACTGGTGTGAAGTGGTATCTCATTGTGGTTTTAATTTGCATCTCTCTGATAGCTAGTGATACTGAGCATCTTTTCATATATCTCTGGACCCTCTGTATGTCCTTCTTGGAGAAGTATCTGTTCAAGTCCTTTGCCCATTTTTTAATTGGGTTGCTTGTCTTCTTAGAGTGGAGTTGTGTGAGTTCTTTATATATTTTGGAGAATAAACCATTGTCTGAGGTATTATTGGCAAATATGTTTTTCCATATGGTTGGTTCCCTTTGATTTTAATACTGTTCCCTTTAGCCATGCAGCTTTTTATTTTGATGAGATCCCATTTGTTTATCCTTTCCTTTATGTCCCTTGCTCTAGGGGACATGTCAGTGAAAATACTGCTGTGTGAAATATCTATGATTTTCCTGCCTATGTTCTCCTCTAGGACTTTAATGGCATGATGGTTTATATTTAAATCCTTTATCCACCTTGAATTTATTTTTGTATATGGTGTAAGTTGGTGCTTGAGATTCATTTTTTTTTTTTTTTGCATGTAGCTCTCCAGTTCTCCCCACAACATTTGTTGAAGAGGCTATTTTTATTCCATTTTATGCTGCATCCCACTTTGTTGAAGATCAGTTGACCATGGGGACTTGGGTTTACTTCTGGGCTCTCTGTTCTGTTCCATTGGTCTGTCTGTTTTTATGCCAGTACCAGGCTATTTTGATTACAGTGGCCTTGTAATACAGTTTGATATCAGGTATTGTGATTCCTCCTACTTTGCTCTTCTTTCTCAAAATTGCACCAGCTATTCAGAGTCATTTGTCATCCCATATAAATTTTTGAACTGTTTGCTCTATATCTGTCAAATATGCCATTGGTACTTTAATAGGTATGGCATGGAATCTCTAAATTGCTTTGGGTGGCATGAACATTTTGATGATGTTAATTCTTCTGATCCATTAACACAGTATCTGTTTCCATTTGTTTGTCTTCCTTGATTTCTTTCTTCAGTGTTGTGTAGTTTT
>PVKU01013837.1:0-26396 GCA_004027475.1 Anoura caudifer
AGGGGAGGGGGAGAAGGAGAGAGCCTGGAGCTGGAGAGAAAGAACCATTTGTGTAACAGCCTTGGACCCCAGAAGGACAGACAAAAATGGAGCATGGTGTCTAGGCACTGATTCTGGGACTAGGAATGGTGGACTTCTTCTGTGTTTTGCAAAAGAAAATGGCTTCCTAGATTCCCAAATTGGGCAACCTTTTAATAAAGACCTTTTTCCTTCCCTACCAATTATTGTGTTAGTCTTGTGTATGGCAGCAGGTGGCCAAATCCTATTTTGTTCAGTAACATTTTCTGATTAATAAAGTCATTTCTTCTTTCTTTCTCTTCTTTTTTGCCTTTTAAAATTAATTGACGATGTATCTCACTTATCTGTGTATCAGTTTTGGAGCCTTGCATTCTATAGGAAATACATAATTGATGAACTAAATGGAAATGATGTCATATACATATTCTTACACAGCAAGTTACTTCATCCAGTGCAACAATGGTGTGACTTGAAGTTAGTATTATTGTCTTCCTTTCTTCCATTGTATTTAACTGTGGTTTGCCCATATAGATTGCTCTTAAAAGCTATTTTTAGTGAGTCTGGAAGAGCACTAGTACTTACAAATTTTATTTCTATCCTGATTTCCTATTCTTCAGACCATGATCTGTTGCTCTAGAGGCTGGTCTGATTTTAATTCTCATTCTCTTTAAATTTATATTCCCATTCTCTCTCTCTCTCTCTCTCTCTCTCTCTCTCTACACACACACACACACACACACACACACACACACACACACATTTCTGTGCATAAGTGGACCTTGGCATCTTCCAATGTGAGCTGAGTGGAAACTCACATGTAACTAATAGAAATATTTAAATAATATTTACAATTAGGTTGAGGGGCATAGATTATGACACTGCAAAAATATAAATAACAACTAAAATTACTCATGATGTTCTTTAATAATTAAAATAAACAATATGTCTCATCTGTGAATTGGCTCAGAATACTGTCATTTGAACAATGAAGAGATTAGTGCTATAAAGCCAAAAAATAACACAACTTCCTCTAAATTCCCTAAAGGATAGTTTGCCAATGCTTATGGCTTCCATCTGAAAAAAAAATTCTATCATTTAATTGTGTACATAATGATATAAATTGTAAAAAAGTATTTCTGATTTAGCTTACTACAAGATTTCAAAAAACAAATTTAGATGGAAGAAATATATCTAGTGTTATTAATATTAATACCAATTTACCATAATTTATACTAATTTAACAAATACTAACACTTATTTAACACTAAGTAGGATATTTTCTTTCAAATCATTAATTCTTGCAGAAGACTAAAAGGGGAAAAACCTTCATTTAAGAAAGGATGGAGAAATAGAATCTCAGAAAATTGGTGTATCTTTTCATTTTCATGGAAACCATTTTTCTTCTAGGAATAATCAAGGCGCTTAATTTATGAGTTGTAAGTTGTAGCTCAATGTTAATGATGCTTAACTAAGCTTCCCAGTCTGCAAAGATGACCAGGAGCTTTTCTAATAATAGATACACAGTGAGATTATTTACTCTCCAAATGTACCTATACATTTCTCAAGAGACATGCATGTGAATGCCTTTATAGTTTTTCATCCTTACAAAAAATATGAAATGGAAGAAATTTTAGAAATACATTATTTTTTCTCTGATGAAAATAAATTCTTCTAGGATTTGAACATTCCATGATTTCATAAATGATTCTTTAATTATCATTCTCAGAAATTACTTTTACAGTATATAAAGCAAATGAAATTGCAATGGCTCAATTTAAGACTCTTGTACAATTCTTTTAGATTTTCATCATTAAATATTTTGAACAAGAATGTGGGAACAGTTAAACAACTTTGCTGGCAAAGATGTCTTAAGGAGGATATGAAGGGAGTTTAAAAAGCACTGCCGATAAGGAAATGTTGATAAATTGAACTATCCCAAAATTAAGACCTTCTACTAATTAACAGACCATAAATAAAGATGTGAAAAGGAAAGCTAAAAATTGGGAAAAAGAGACAACTGAATGAAACAATGAGATGTTAGAATAGGACCTTCACAAAGAGAATATCCAAATGACTGGTAAACAAGTAAAAAATTGATCAACCTCATTAAGTCATCAGGGAAATTCAAACAAAAATCACAAAGCAATACCATGACACCTTGACCAGAATGGCTAAAATGAAGCAGAATGAGAGTGCTGAGTGTTGGTAAGGATGCAGGGCAACCATGCACTGATGATGGGAAGGCAAACATTGCTAAAGCTATTTTTGGAGAAGTTTTTGTCAATATTTACTAAAGTTACATATATAACACAATACCTTTAACCCAGCACTTGCACTTCTGTGTATGTGTATCCAATGGAAATGTACCCACATATTCTTCAAAAGACTTCTGCGTGAATGCTTATGGAAGTATTATTCCTAATAGTCTTAAAGGAAACAAACCAATATCTATTAAGAATAAAGTAGATAAACATGGGTATACTTATGTTATAGAATATTATAAAATAATGAGAATAAATAAATTCAAATAATATACTGTAATATACATGAATCTCAAACACATAACTTTGAGTGAAAAAGTCAGTTGCAAGAGGGCACATATTTGTTATTTAATTTACATAAATTCATAAATAGGCAGAGCCAATCTTTGGTATTAATATCAGAATACTAGTTACCTACCAGGGACTTGTGACCAGGCATAAAAAAGAGGGGGTGTTTTTAGGTGCTGGTAATGCTCTATTTCTTAAAGTTAGTAAGTGTAACATGCTGTGTTAAATTCATGTAAATTTGTCAAGCTGTTCATTTGTGATTTGTACACATTATTGTTTACATGTTATGGTTCAGTAAATAGCTTACATAAAGAGAATTGATGGTGACCAGTTTGGCAAGGCTTAATAAACCACTGTGGGAGAATTACCTGCCACTGATATTGTAGCAATTAATGAATGATCCATCTCTGGAGTTTCATTAGAATAACCCTTAGCACCAGTGTGTAAACAGAGAAAGGGACAAGGAACAATCAGATGACTGCCAACTCCTTTTTAACAGATGTTTTTAAAACACTGTGGAGTCAATCAAAACTAACAGAAAATATTTCCATGAAAATGCTTGCAGATTTTGCAGTCATGCTAAGAAGCAACAAGATTTAAAAAAATATTTAAAGAGGAAAAATTATTTCATCCTAGAGTTCTAAGACTAATCTAAACACTTTGGAATTAAAAAAATTATTAGCCAAGGGTTGGGGGTAGGTAATATTCTAAAAATAATTTGGAAAACTCTAAAATTTAGAAAAATATAGGAAGGTGTTTCTTTTTGTGGGAAAAGAGACTTTATAGATGCTTTACTTAATGAAAATATATAATAATAGCATTTTAATTTAAATTATATATTTATTTTTCACTGGCCAAAGTATACCATCTAAAATACTATTATATTTGCTTCTTACATTTATGTAATTATTTACATTTTAAATGTAATTTTCTACCCACTATACAACTGTTAGCCTATTCAAATTAATACAAACTTCTAAAATTCTTGCCATATATATAAAACACTCCATATATAACATTTTTAATTTCAGTTTGTTTCTTCCACTAAAGATAAAATCACCTTAAGTGCTGTTTCTGCATAATTGGATTGATATTTCCCTTAATGAATTCTTCCAAGCTGTCAAAATCTAAGTCTTTTCTGTGTATTTGGAGCCTCAGACCAATAAATCAAAATACCCTCAGTATTTTTATTCACCTTGGTCGTCCTGGAATAGCACTCCAGAGTATGTTGTAATTTCTTATAAACACTGTTGAATGTTCCTAATTTGGCTTAGGTCTCCATTTTTCCAGGTAGCTTATTTTATTGTACTCTGTTTGGCAATGATGGCTTCTCCCCTTCTACTCCCTGTGTCTTCACTCTCCTCACCATGTTCTGAAATCCCTGGATTTATTATTTTTGCTTCCTTCTTCTCACTCTAAAAATATGTGAAAGCTTCAAGACTTGAAGCCGAGACAAAAACAATTGGGAGCCACTTTCTTGAGTTAGTCTTCTACCCCTCTTTCATGAGAAAAGCGATCATTTTAAAATAGAAAATGAGGATTTAGGTCTATGCCATCTAATTCAATTTCCATCATCCATTTGTCTACCCAGATAACTCCAGCAGTGAGAAATCTAACCACTTTGTCAGCTAGTACATTCCATTGTGGAGTGGGATGCACTGCTCGCTCTCCTCAGCCTTCTAAGGCAATAGAAACTATTTTTACATGAGAATCCTTCAAATATCTTAAGGGGTCTGTGTTTTTCCCTCCAAAGCTATATCTTCTGTAGTTCCTTGAACCATTTATTTTACAACATGATTCCAATCTTCTGTTCTGTGTTTTTACCTCCAAACCAAATTGAAGTCAGTGTCTGTGTTAAATTAAATTAAATACAATACCCATGTATAATCTCTCCTATACCAAAGACAATGGTGGACTCTGTCCCATGACCTGCATTCTACATTTGTTACTGCAAGTCAAGCTGCCATCAGGTCCACGCTCTGTGTTACTCTTAGCTGACTCTGGTAACCGTGACCTTGGCAGTCTTCTTTTCAGTTAGATCCCACCTTTTAAACCACTTCTTTTGTTTCTCATTAACAGAATTTTTTTTAATGAAACAGCTTTAAAATGCTTCTTCTTCCTCCACTCTTTTCTCTTTTTCAATAACTCTGTGAAAGATCCTGAGATTCATTTTCTATCCCGGCTTTTATCTCATTCTGCCTATAGGTCAGCCTTAATCGTGTGTTCACTATTATTTTTAACCAAAGCCATTATCTCACTCAACACTAACATTACAATCAGCACCCACTCATTGTAAATACACACAATGGTAGATACTGAAGACATTTTCCAATTATCTTATTGGATAGTATGATCTTTTCTCCACTTCTAAGCTATATATGAGTTAGAACCTAAACTTTTACTGGGGCTAATTTTTCAGAATTAGGCAATTGCTGAGTGCGGAGCACTGGAGCCAATAGTGGTAAGAAAAATATATAAGTCATAGAGTGATGGAATAGTAGAAGGCAAGAACTGTCTAGCACATCATTCTAATCAGAGTAGGAATTCATCTTAACACAGCCCTAAAATATAGCCTGCTAGCTGCTGATTCAGGAAGAGCAATGTTTGGGACTCACTGCTTTTTTAGGGCAGCTTGTTTAATTTTCAAACATCTCATTCTGTGGAATACTCTTCATATAAGACAAATCTATTTTCTCTTCTGTTGCTTTCTACTGAACCTTTCTAGATATGTCTTCTGGTCCAGACACAAATAAACTGACTTCACAGGTATAGCCCTAAAAATTCTTTTAAATTATTTATTGTATTTCACTATGACTTTGTTCTTAAAGAGGTTGTTTGATCATATAGCTTAAAAATCATAACGATATTAGCCAATACTAAGCTCTTTGCTAATTACATTATGCATCTGTCTTTGGGCATCACAGAATAACCAAGAGTATTTAATAAGATTGTAAATTTAGAAGGAGAGGACCCAAGTAACAGACACAGAAGTCAAAGAGCTTGCTTAAGTTCCCTGAATGAGTAGGTGGCAAGAGTTTGGTTTTAAGCCCACTTATTTCCTATAAAAGAGTCCAAATTCTGAAATGCTTTTTACTCTACTGTCTATAGTATGACATAGTTTCCAGGTTTCTCATCATTTCATTTGATCTATTTTAAATGCCTTTAATGTGAAAATATGCCTCTTTAGATACAGTGCTCAGGAGTGGAGGTAGTACTTTTTGAGATGTTATGTAACCAGCACAAAGTACAATAAAACTTCCTACCCCTGGACTAGACTTGATATATTAAGTATTACAACGTAAGTTTACTGTAACTTTTCTGTGTCCACGTTACAAATGCATTCTTTTTTTACTTAGTATTTATTGTATTCTTTCTGTTACCATTTAGTTCAAGAAACTACTAGAACTGATAAATAAATTCAGCAAAGTAGCAAGATACAAAGTTAATATTCAGAAATCAATTGTATTTTTGTATGCCAATAATGAACTAATAGAAAGGAAAATTAAGGAAAACAACCCCAATCACAACAGCTTCAAAATAAGACACCTAGGAATAAAACTAACCAAACATGTAAAAAGCCTGTACTTGGAAAATTATAAGACACTGAAGAAAGAAATTGAAGAACATACAAATAAGTGGAAGCACATGCTGTGTTCATGGATAGGAAGAATTTACATCATCAAAATGTCCATACTACCCAAAGTAATCTGTAGATTCAATGCAATTCCTATCAAGTTTCCAGCAACACGTAACACAGAACTAGAACAAATATTTCAAAAATTTCCACCCCCCCTAGCTTTTGTCCATGTGTTTTTCATACTTGTTGCTCTAAACCCTTCCCCTTTTCCCTGGATATTCCTATCCCTCTCCTCTCTTGTTCTCAATTTCAGTGTCTTTGGTTATATTATGCTTGTTTGTTTGTTCTGTTAATTAGGATCCTGTTAAAGGTGAGATCATATGATATTTGTCTTTCACCGCCTGGCTTATTTCACTTAGCATAATACTCTCCAGTTCCGTCCATGCTGTCGCGAACTGTAGGAGCTCCTTCTTTCTTTCTGCTGCACAGAATCCCATTGTGTAAATGTACCATAGTTTCTTGATCCATTCATTTACTGATGGGCACGTAGGTTGCTTCCAACATTTGGCTAATGTGCTGCTATGAACATTGGGGTGCATAGGTTCTTTTGGATTGGTGTTTCAGGGTTTCTAGGATATAATCCTAGCAGTGGAATTGCTGGGTCAAAAGGTAGGTCCATTTTTAGTTTTCTTGGAAAATTCCATACTGCTTTCCATAGTGGTTGTATGGGAGGGAGCTGGGGAGGGCTGGGGTGGTGGGATGGGATGGGAGTAGAAGACAGAAAACTGTATAAGAACAACAATTAAAATAAAATTTTAAAAAAAATTTAAAAAACCAACATGATTTTGAGGTCATAGGGGTTGCTCCATAATAATTTTTAAAATTTAGTTTTGTCAGTATGGCCTCAGTATTTGCATGCCTAATCATACACAGCGAATCTGATGAAAGTCAATAAAAGCAGAGAGGGCTGGTCTGTGGAGATCTGTCAAGCAGAAATTATTCTGTTTGTGTATTTCAGTTGTATTTCATTCAATTAAAAATGATTGTTTTTCTTTTAACCCTGTAAATATACCTCTTGAGTTTCAGAAAATAAACCATCTAATCTCACATGAAAAAAAAATTATGCGGAGTCACAAAAAGCCCTGCATAGCAACAGTGATCTTGAGAAAGAAGAACAAAGTTGGAAGAATCACACTACCTAATATCAAATTATACTGTAAGGCCATAGTAATCAAAACAGTACTGGCATAAAAACAGACACATAGACCAATGGAGCAGAATAGAGAGCTCAGAAATAAACCCACACCTTTGCAGTCAATTGATATTTGACAGAGGAAGCAAGCACATACACATGGGGTAAAGATAGTTTATTCAATAAATGGTGTGGGGAAAATTGGATAGATATGTGCAGAAAAATAAAACAAGACTATCTTCATATACCACACACAAGAATAAATTTAAAATGGATCAAAAAATTAAATGTTAGACCCCAACCATAAAAATTATACAAACAAACATAGGCAGCAAAATCTTGGACATTGTTCATAGCAATATTTTATCAGATGTATCTCCCCAGGCAAGGGAAACAAAAGGAAACATAAATGGGGCTAGATCAAACTCAAATGTTTTTGGACAGCAAAGGAAAACATCAACAAAATAAAAAGACAACCCACAGAATGGGAGAACATATTGGCTGGTACCTCTGATAAAAGGTTAATATCTGAAATTTATAAAGTATTTATTAAACTTAACACCAAAAAAAAAACACCAAACAACCCAATTAAAAAAAATGGGCAAAAGACCTGAATAGACACTTCTCCAAAAGGACAAGCAGATGGCCAATAGACACATGAAAAAATGCTCAATGTCACTATTCATCAGAGAGATGCAAATTAAAATCACAGTGAGATACCATCTCACATCTGTCAGAATGGCCATCATCAATGTCAACAAACAAGTGCTGGCAAGGATGTGGAGAAAGAGGAACCCTTTTGCACTGTTGCTGGGAATGCAGACTGGCGCAATCACCGTGAACAACCATATAGAAATACCTCAAAAGTTAAAAACGCATCTGCATTTTGACCCAGCAATCCCACATCTGGGAATGTATCTGAAGGAACCCAAAACAATAGTTGGAAGGAACATAAGTACTACTATGTTCATTGCAATGTTATTTACAATCACCAAGATATGGAAACAACCCAAGTATCTATCAATAGATGAATGGATAAAACAACCATGGGACATTTACAGTATGGAATACTACTAGCTGTAAAAAAGAAGAGAAATTTTACACTTTGCAATAGTGTGGATAGACCTGGAGAACATTATGCTAGTAAGATAAGCCAGTCAGAGAAAGACAAATACATTCTTAATTAAATACAATTTGTGGCCATTTTCTGTCCAACTCAATTTCTATTTTTTAAAAACAAGATGATGCTCTGACATAATAGTTCCTTAATTAGAAAATTTTACAACTGAATTTTTTAAAGCTCTTTTTTTAAGATTTTATTTATTTTATCTTTAGAGGGGAAGGGAAGGAGAGAGAGAGAGAAATATCAATGTGTGGTTGCCTCTCGTGCATCCCCTGCTGGGAAATGGCCTGCAACTCAGGCATGTGCCCTGACTGGGAATCGAACTGTGATCCTTTGGTTCCCAGGCCCACGCTCAATCCACTGAGCTACACCAGCCAGAGCTCAATTAAAAAAAAAAAATTGTAGTAAAACACATATGGCATAAAATTTAGCATCTTAACTATTTTAAGTTTTCAGTCCAGTGTGATAAATGTATTGACAATAGTGTTGGGCAACTAACCTGCACAACTGTTGATCTGACAAAACTGATCTTCTCTGCACTTCAAGGACCCCTCCATTATTTTCTCCCTCCATCCACTGACAAAACTGTTGTATTTCCTATCTCTATGAATTTGACTACTTTAGGCATCTCATATAAGTGGAATCAGACACTATTTGTTATTTTATGATTGACTTATTTCAGAGCATAATAATGGTGCTAGGAACACAGGTACACAGATATTTGTTTGAGACCCTACTTTTAATTTGTTCAGTATATATCCAGCAGTAGAATTTATGGGTCATGTGGTAATATAATTTTTAAGTTTTTGATGAGCCACCATATACTGTGTTTCTCACAGTGGCTGCACCATCTTCATTCCTGTTACCATAGGGTTCCAATTTCTCCACATCATTGCCAATATTTGTAATTTTTTTCTTTTCCTTTCTTCTTTCCTCTTTCTTTCTTTTTTCTTTTTCTTTCTTTCTTTCTCTATCATTCTCTCTTTTCTTACAGTACAATAGCTATCCTAATGAGTGTGAAGGGATATCTCATTGTGGTTTTGATTTACTTCTCCCTGAGGATTAATGATGTTCAACACCTTCTCATATGTTAATTGCTCATTTGTATATGTTCTTTGAAAAAATGTCAGTTCAAGTCTTCTGCCATTTTTAAACTGAGTTATTTTGTTGTTGAGTTGTAGGAGTTGTTTCTAAATTCTGGATATTAATCCTTTACCAGATATATGATTTGTATATATTTTTCCCTTTATGTAAGTTGCCTTTTTATTATTTTCATTGTGATGTTTGGTGAATTGAAGTTTTTAATTTTGATATAGTTCAAATTACCTTTTCTTACTCTTGTTCATTGTGCCTTTGTTTTCATGTTAAAAAATTATTGTCAAATTCAATGCCATGAAACTTTTCTCCTATATGTTCTTCTTACAGTTTTATAATTTTAGCTTTCAGTGCTTGTTTGGCAGCACTTATACTATGGTTTTAGCTTTTACATTTAGGTCTTTGATCCATTTAGAGTTAATTTTTTACACATTTTACTTTTTAACATAAGTGTAAGTTATGTTAAAAATTTTGCTCCAATAAATTCATTTTTTATTTTGGCCATTTTCCATCTTATTAAGATCTTTTAAAACCATAGTTATCAGTCATTATATTAGTTCACTTTTTTAAAAAATCTGCATGCCATCTTACATTTTTATCAGCATGCCCTCTATGTGCTCAACCTAGTAATATTGTTTATTAGTCCAAAATTAAAATCTTCCCTTTGAGTTGTCATTGGCCAATACTACTTAAATGTGTTTGTCCAGTGTTTCTTTATAAGTCCAACAAGGAAATAATGATATTAACCTCATACAATTTTTACTGAAATTCACACTTACTATGTCTACAGCATGTCTTTAATTCATCAGCCACCGAATTACATTAATTTGAATTAATAATAGTGATCATATAAACCATTTAATGTAGAATTTAAAGTGCAAAAAAGATTTTATTTTCCATTACTTGCTAGTCTACACACTGAAAAAATGCTGCTAGAAACAATGCAGGGTAAAAGTCCTTCCACAGTTTCTCTAATAAAGATATGAGACTGATTTTAGATTATGTTGTATAAAATTTGTAAATTAATTGTTCTTCATTTTATATGTTGAAGAATAATCTCACAATGATACTTGTATTATTAATTTGCTTTCAAATTCTATCTTCATACAGTTTCTTTGTACATAGTACACAGAAAAACTACTGATTGAACCCTGGTCCGGGTGCTTAGGGTTGCCAGTCCAGGCACTTATGGGAGACAACCAACTGATGTTGCTCTCTTGTATCCACATTTCTCTCCCTCCCTTCCTCTCTCTATAAAATCAATGACAAAAGACCTTTGGGTCAGAATAAAAAATTAAATTAAACCTTCAAATTTTTTTAAAACTTTTTTAAAAAGAAAAAGAAAACCTAGTAATTGTGGTTTCCAAAATTTCATAAATTGAGAGTTAGTGGTTCTGATTGTGATAGACATGCACAGAACTAATGGGATGTTAGTACAAAAGTACTCTTAGTGACTGTCTGGCTTTCTGATTTATTCTTTCCATATGTATTCATATATTACACAAAACAAACAAGAAGTATGTATATATGTGTGTATATATACACATTCAAACAAGAAATATATGTGTGTGTATATATATATACACACACACGCACACATTCACATGTACACTTTTTTCTTTTACTTAAAATCAGTTTATGTTATTCTCCTGATAGAAGAGCTGCATGATAGCAAGTTTCAGTCCTATATCAAAAGAGTCCCAGGAGAACTTGAATTCACTTAAATCTGAGTTATGCTTTGGTGGATTCAGAGGAGGACGTGACCTCCAGATTAGACAATCAAAACATTGTTATTTTTATCAGATCTGCCAAGATAAATCAATTACTTCCTTCAAAAACAAATTAAACAACAACCCTTTCCCAAAGGAGTTACACACATTTGTTTATGGAAGTTGAGGTTTTTGTATTCCAAAATACCCACTTTCTCAAGTATACATTATTAGCAATGAGTCTAAAAAATAAAATTTTGGTATTTTTAGGCAGATAGAAATTTACTATATAACCAATTGCTGTTTCAGGTTTTGTAATTACTGTTGGGAACTATGACAAGATTGTGTTAATAGGCTCCTTCATTTATTATCCCAAACCAGAAAATGTTGAATCACTAAACTATGGGCATACGATCTACTATATAATTTTATAGGTCTCAATAGCCAAAAAGTATCCCCCCCACCCAATGGCAATTGTTTCCTCCTTATCTATAGCTTTACTAATGTAACTATATGTGTTTATACTTACATTGAAATAATGGAGCTTGCTTTTTTATGTCTCATCTATAAGTTTATTTCATGTCTTTGATTAAAATTCCATATACAAAAGTAATTACTCCATGACAAAGTATAGTATATGACATAAAGAAAAAGAAAAATGACACAAATAATTATATACCATCATTATACTTTGAAATGTATACCTATAAATATATTATTATAAATATATTTTGATAGTCCATTATATACCCTTAGTGGAAAATATATTGACACAAAAATAATTTTCAAGAGATTTTTACAAACTTCAGTACACAGCTGAGGCATTGAAGGGTGGGGAAACCCCAGTTTTATTTATTTGTCTGAGCAGATTCTTTAGATAGCATTCTACACATCCCTTACTATATTTGGATGCTTCTTGTGGCCACACAATAAGCAAAATTACCTTGCTCCAAAGCCTGGGCCTTCCCCCTTTCAGATGCATAAGTACTAAGCAAAAGAATGTGATGTCAGGGAATGGAACCGTTCATGTATTCTGGTATGCTATGTTAAGGGATAGAAACAAATCATAACAAAACCTTTTTTTCATGAAACAAAACAATGGCATGTATAAATCCATCTACATACACACTGACACAAACATATAGTTATGTTTAAGTCATCTTGTAGGCTCATTATGTGGTGGTTCAGAGTGTAAGTTCTGTATATAGCTAGGAGGAAATCTTTGTTTATGGTCCCATTATTTAACCTCTAAACCTTTGTTTCTTCCTTTGTAAAACTGGTGAGAAGCTTTATACTTATAAAACACTTAAAAGTGTGTTTGCCCATGCAAAACATTCATAAATGTGAGCAGAATACTGTTAGAAAGGAAGTGTGATGTTAAATGGGTTACCACATCCAGTATGATCAGCACACCAACACACAGAGAGTTCGTTCTCTTCGTGTCATTTGTGCAGAAACTCCTCCGTGCAAATGAAGTGCTGCTGCGCTTCAAACTGCCTCCAACATTCTCTAGTGGTGGACACGGATTGAAAATGAAGATTTTCGCATTCCTGATGTGATCCTGAGGATGGTGCTTTGTTGTTTCAGAATTTTCTCAAACATGCAGTATCCTATTTTACCTTAAAAATATGTTCTTCTGAGAAAGTGGAGAAGTTGTGTAAAACATGTATCAGGTCAAGAAATGTTTATGGACATCCTGGTGAATGGAGTTATCTCAAGGTACAGCACTTTCTTGTGTGGGGTTTAAAATCTGGAGGGAACAAAAGATCCTAATTCATATAAGGTAATATTGAAACTTGAGATTTTACATGGGACATTAATCAAGATAGCAGTTATATAACTGTGTCACTGAAGGTACATAAAGACTTATTCTTTAGTGTTAAGTGCTAACTTTATTGCTATCAAGCAAAGTTAATTTTTGTAGAAAACTTTGGTCCTGTGGTTCTGGCTTCTAGGGATTTGTCTCTTAATATCTTATGATAGCTATTTAATTTCCATCCTCTTTTAAGCATAGGGGTAATCAGCAGGAGGGGATCGTACTTGATTTCCACATTGAGTGTAATTTCAATACTTCCATTGGATTTCCAGAACTGGATATTCTTCCTGCCTGTCAGCTTGCTCTGCATCTTAAGATTCATCAGGAAAGTCTTTGTTAACTGCCAGATGGTATGTTGACCCAAGGAAATGAGCCGCAAGCTACTGGAAATCCATTGTGCCAAGTGCAACATTTCTAATGAATATGGAAAGAGAGATCATTGTTTATGGGCCACCTCTTCACCCATGAGTTGCTGAGTTCTAGGATTCGAGCAGGGCTAAGGATGGTGAAGTGACAAAAGACTCAGGAGACCACTAGAAAGTATTTTCCAACTTAATTAGGTAATAAAGATTTTCCAGGAAACTGTACTTCCTTAGATTCAGAAGTTCCTTAATATTGCTGATCTAAGATGTGCAAAAAATATGGGCTTTTGGCTTTATTTTAAAATACATCCCAACCACCATACCATCCTCACCTCTTCAGCCCAGAGTCTAGCCCTCACCACCTCTCCTGAGCCACTTGCAATAGTCTCCTGTTCACTCCCTCTGTTCAGCCATTTCTACCCACAGAAAGCTGATGAATGATTTTAAATTGCAAGTGACGTGTGAAACTCTAATGTTAAAAACCCTTTGGTTGCAAACGCTCTAGATGCTCTCCTTCTCAGTCAAAGAATAAGCCCAAACCCTTGCAATAGCCCATAAATGCTGACATTATTTCCCCAGCTTTTGATGACTCTGCTCTCGTGCTCAGCTACCAGAACCCTGCTTTCCTTGCTATGCTTTAAATGGGAGTCCTGCTCCCACTCAGGGCTTTCAACATACTGTTCCCTCTGTGAGAACACACGTACCCCAGATATTACACAGATCTGCTCTGTTCCTCACCTCCTTTTCTAAAAACAACATTTACTTCTTTATTTTTAGAGAGAGGGTAAGGGAAGGAGAAAGAAAAGGAGAGAAACATCAATGTGTGGTTGCCTCTTGAGTACCCCCACCGGGTACCTGGCCTACAGGCTAGGCATGTGCCCTGACTGGGAATCGAAACAGTGACCCTTTGGCTCTCAGGTCAGCACTCAATCCACCAAGCCACAGCAGCTAGGGCTGCTTCTCACTTCCTTTAGGCTTTTGCTCCGTGAGGCTTTCTTTGACCACTCCATAAAAAAGTATACCACTTTTCAACTCTAACAGCTAATTGCACCGTTGTAATTTATTTTCTCCAGTATTGCCAACAGACATTATAATATAGTTTACTTATTTATGCACTATCTGCCTACCATTACCAGGATACAAACTATATGAAGATAGAAATTTTTGTCTATTTATTTCTAATTCTGGAAAATAAAAGAGTGAGTGGTGCATAGACAACACTCCATAAATATTTGTTGAATAAATAAATTGTGCAGGAGATTAAAGTCTTTAACCCTCACAGATTTGTGAATGACCTTTAAGTCTTGGCAATGACCTTGACCTTGAAATGTTACCAAAATGTCTGAACTGCTTCCTCCCCTCCAGCCAATGAGATCAGAATAAATGAGATCAGAATAAATCCATGGCCTAAATTTTTTAATTCGGCATAACATTTTAGTTCTAACGCTGTTCCCTGTGTTATTATAGTTTTCCTGACATTGAAACCGGCTACCCTGTGTGGGTTATAAGCAATATTCTTATAAGAGGCTCTGGCACCAGAATGTGAGAGATGGATGTACACATTCCAAAGTGAATCTAAGTCACTTTCATGGAAACCCTTGTAGAGTCCAGTGGGGCAGTGGCAGAAAATCTTTAATTTTTCATCGTTTCATAATGGGCTTTCCATATAAAATCTGCAAACGTTTTTCTCACCTCCAGTACAAGACAAAAATACAAAAGAACATTAGAAAGTAAATGTGGATAGAGAAGTTGGATAATTTGTGTTGCTAAAAGGCAGATAAAAAATAAATTCTCATTTCATTCTAAGCATTTGTAGACCTTTCAATATACCAGATTAGCAGGGATAATTGGTTTGTTGATTTATATTTTCTATATATATTAGCAAATTGATTCAACAGAAAACTCAAAGGAGCAAGAAAATTAAAGAATATTAATTCCTATTTAAGGTATTTGTAATTCATGGTGTCTGGTGTGATAAAAAGGAAGATATGGTATAACTTCACAAACAACGATTGTGAACTACCTGTCAAAGTGAAAGTATCATATAAGTGATGACAAAAGTAACCCTTATAAAATTTTGTCAGACTTTCATTTTCCTGTGAAATATTATCATGTTTATGTTCAATATAAGGAGAAAAAATGTTTCTCTCAGGTAAGAAATAATAAATGAGCAATACAATGTGTGCATACATACATATATACACACACACATATATATACGCACACATGCATATATATATAAATATATATATTTGTTTTTTATTTCAGAGTCAGGTAAGCTAAGTAACAGAAAGTAATGTAACAGTTTATGTTTAATTAGTACAGGATTATGTTAAATTAGAATAAAATATTTATTTTTATTATGAATGACAATCACTTATTAAAAATAATACCTATATTTTCATTAAATTTTTTGGATTTTTAGTCTTCTTATTTTTATTACTTATACTCCACTCATAACTGACCTTTCTCTAGCATAACCTCTAGTAATATTAACATTGCCCTTTATAAATCAAAACTAGGGCAATAAATAACATCAGTGATCATCCATTGGTGCTCTACCTATTGTCAGGCACTATGGTGGGTACTTCACACACTTAATGACCCAAAATCTTATAAAGCAGATATTTCTATCCTTATTTCATGAATACAAAGCTTGAGGTTTGGAGATTACAAGTATAGAAAAGAGATGGTAAAGCTGAGAATTAAATCAGAATCTCTATCATTCTTTTCTCTATACCACAGTCTCTTCCTCCACCTATTTCATACAGTTTTGAATGAAAATTGTCCTACATATACAGGGTAACACATATATGTTAGGAAAAATATATATATTGTTCATTATGTGCAAGCCTGTGTTCACTGCTTTCACTACATTATTTCAAAATAGAGAGATGAGTGTCACTATTCCATTTTACATATAAGAAAACCAAATTAGAAAGAGGGTGAGTTCAACAGCTTTCAAGGGGTTTAATTGAGATACACACTCAAATCTGCCTGGCTCCAAATGGCACACCACGTAGACCACACAAAAACTGTCAGAAGTGTGGAATAACACATATACCTAAGAAAAAAAGTATACCATTTTCATTGATTTAAGGCTACCTTTGTCCTGGCTCAGGGAGCTGTACTAAAGTTAAAAATATAAGTGAAATTATAATCCTTAGTAATTACTTTGCTAATACTTTATAATCCCTGATTCCATCCTTATTGATATGTAGAAGTGAACATTCTTCTTGATTTTTATGACAATTTTTGAATATGTTCCTTACACAAATCATACAAGACTGTCAATTTAACAACACCAAAGATAATTCCCTAATTATTTGGTCAAATTTAATTTAGACTTAATCTAGAGTTTTTCTTCAAATTATGTAAGAGATACATTTATAGAGAAGAATGAAGGAAAAAATAAGTTGAAAAGTCAACTGAAAGTGTGACTGTAAGATACCTCTATGCATGCTGTAAAGTTTATAATTTATAGATTTGAAAAAAACCTTCTTATGATACTTCTATATTTTTATCTTTCAAGAAGAAGTGTGTTGTTCAAGTCAACTACACATATTCATAATGGTGCATAACTTCTTTTGAATTGGTGACTCAGGATTCTTAGGGCATATTCCCAGCAGTGGAATCACTGGGTCAAAAGGCAGTTCTATTTTTAATTTTCTGAAGAAATCCCATATTGTTTCCCACAGTGACTGCACCAGTTTGCATTCCCACCAACTGTGCACTAGGGTTCCCTTTTCTCCATATCCTTGCCAGCACTTGTTTGTTGATTTGTTTATGATGGCCATTCTGACTGGTGTGAGGTGGTATCTTACTGTGGTTTTAATTTGCATCTCTCTGATGGCTAGTGATATTGAGCATTTTTGTTGGGGGGTGGGTATGTTTATGGGTCATCTGTATGTCCTTCTTGGAGAAGTGTCTGTTCAGGGCTTTTGCCCATTTTTTAATTGGATTGTTTGTCTTCCTGGTGTGGAGTCATATGAGTTCTTTATATATTTTGGACATCAAATCCTTGTCTGATGTATCATTGGCAAATATGTTCTCCCATACAGTTGGTTCCCTTTTCATTATAATGATTATTTCTTTATCCATGCAGAAGCTTTTTAATTTGATGAAGTCCCATTTGTTAAATTTTTCCTTTATTTCCTTTGCCCTAGGAGACATATCAGTAAAAATATTGCTATGTAGGGTATCTGAAATTTTATTGCCTAAGTTTTCTGCTGGGTGTTTTAGGGTATCACGACTTATGTTTAAGTCTTTTATCTATTTTAATTTTATTCTTATGTATAGTGTAAGTTTGTTGTCTAGTTTATTTTTCTTTTTGTATATACCAGTCCAGTTCTCACAACACCATTTATTGAAGAGGCTATTGTTAATCCATTGTATGTTTGTGCCCCCTTTGTCAAATATTAATTGACCATAGAAAGACAGATTTATTTCTGGGCTTTCTATTCTGTTCCATGGATCCATGTGTCTGTTCTTTTGCCAGGTAGCAGACTGTTTTAGTTACAGATAGCAGTATTGACAATAGCCAAGTGTTGAAAACAGCCTAAGTGCCCATCAGTAGATGAACAGGTTAAAAAATTATTGTATATTTACACAATGGAATACTATGCAATACAAAGAATGAAGGAATTCTTACTCTTTGTGATCATATGGATGGAACTGGAGACTATTATGCTAAGTGAAATAAGTCAGTCAGTGAAAGACAAATACCATATGATCTCACTTCTAAGAGGAATATAATGAACAAAATAAACTAACGAGCAAAACAGAACCAGAGACACGGAAACATGGAACAAGCTGGTAGCTGCCAGACGAATGAGGGGAGGGGTGAACAGTGAAAATAAGGGGAGGGGATTAGTCAAGAACACTTATGAATGACCCATGGACCTGGACAATGATGTGGGGACAGACTGTGGGAGTAAGGGGTGCGCTGGACGGAGGAGGACAAAGGGGGAAAAACTGGGACATCTCTAATAGAATAAAGAAGAATTTTAAAAAGGTAGCCATTTTATTTGAACACTTTCAGAGTAGTTGAGATGCTGTATTCAATAACCATGTAATGAGAACCTCCAGGTCTCAGTTCCTTCTGCATGGGAGGCAGAGCTAAAGTGGCTGTGGGAGTATTCACACCGGGATTCCTAACTTATGTAGGATTAAGATCAGGTAATTAACATTCTGCAAACACAGAGTTCAGGTTGGATTCACTTGGAAGCAGGAGCGAATTAGAAGTAGCTTCTGAATTTCTCTCTTCTGGCCTAAAACAATGAAACCAACATGGCTCCAGGGGCTGTGGCTTTGTCTGGATCCCACACAAACTTTCTTTGTCTCCTTTGACACAGTCACTCACTTCAACCAAGTCCTGAACATCTTACTTTCAAGAGAAATTAGTGCAGAGAAAAGTAATAAAAAAATCAAGGCTTTCCAAAAGGGCGTTTTATGATTTCTGCAGGTTTCATGAGATGAATGAGATCATTTTTTTCTCTCCCCAGAATTTCCATTCACAGACCGAAAAGGGAGCTGACTGACACTTCTCTGTATTATAGTCAGTTCCAAAGGAAAGCTCAAGTGTCACAAATTTTTCTGCATGCACCAAAAATATTAAATAGGAGAAAATTGTTGAATAGCTAAAATTGTGTCTGCCATTTTGCAAATTTTCTGCCAAATAACTTATTATCTTCAAAACATCAGCAATATTAGTGAAAATTCACAGTCCATTTGAATCTGTAGCTCAAATGCATTAATTAGTAAAGCTATTTTTGGGTTTTTTACATTATAAACCCCAAGACTGACTCACATTTTTATTCATCTCTATTCTGTCACAACACCCTGCCATTCCGTTTTAATGTAGGACCTTAAAGGGGGAACTTCTCACCTTTGGAATGTTCAAAAAACACTACTTTGCCCATAAAAATTGGGTCTCACTCAATGACTGCTGTTTGTCCAGCCAACAGAGGCTATTGTTAGTGTTTGCTCCTCAACTTCTAAAGATGTATTTGGAATTTTAAAGAGTAGAAAATGGTATAGGTATATGTTTACTTCAGTGACAGAAATTGAATAACTTACTGAACTATATCCTTAGCTTTTTAAGTTGCTCCTTCTTATTTCTCTTAAATAAGAGATGAATTTATAAAATGAAAGGGTGGCTAAGTAGGAATTGAAGAAGTTATGGCAGAGCCCAGGAATATTTTTAAGATCCATATTAATGCACTATTATGTGCCTTATTTTCCACATAAAATATGAAGGAAGATTAAAAATGGAATTTATAAAAAATTGTGCATTTATTCTTACACATTTAAACTTTAATCACTTTCAAAGTACTCTCCATTAGATGTAATACACCTATCTAGACATGTTTTCCACTGCTCAAAACAGTTTTTGAATGCATCAATTTTGATGCATTTTAGCGCTTCAGCCATTTTTTGTTTCACCTCTTCCACACTGGCAAAATGTTTTTGTTTGGGGACTTTTTTCATCCAGGGAAATAAAAAGAAAAAAGTATTTTGGGGTGAGATTGGGTGAATAGGGAGGGTGGGGCATGGAAGTCATGCCATTTTTGGTCAAAAAATGCTGACCACTCAGAGCAGTGTGGGTAGGTGTTCTTGTAAGTCACCCATCATGAAATGGGCAAATGCATTGACAGTCTTCAAAAAAAAAAAAAAAATTCACTGGAGTCAAGCGCAGCCTCTCACACCACCACCAGCTAGTACACTGATACAGATGGGTTCGCAGAGCACTCATCTAGCAGGAGAAGCCTGTACTAACTACAAGGGTCCTACCCTCTAAAATAAAATTCTGTTTGGGGGGATCCTCCCTTGTACATAATAAACTAAGTTTTGACTTGGCATGTTTCCCAGCACTAGACTTTGTGACTGGTTCTTAGAATTCTGCAAGGTTAGACTCAGAAAGTCTGCTTTTCCCTGGCCACTCACCTGGACAGAGGAGAATGCCAAATGGCAATCTAGGCCTTCTGATTCCTATTCAAGCTTGGGTTTTCTCTCAGTAAAGCCTCATTTTTATGCTATAGGTGAAGTAAACTATTGATAGATGACAACTGACTGTTTTTGTTCCTGGAATTCTTTTGCTCTTTTGAATTTTGAGTAGTCTTCACTTCTTATATTTTTTCCTCTCCCAGAAAGAAAATAATGAAGAGCCAATTCAACCAAAGTGTCACATTTCCACTATTCAAAGCAGTAGAGATATCATCAATAATTTCTACCTCAAGAATGGGAGATGCATGCCAGTGAAGTATGGTCTGCTAACAAGGTAACCTCAGGTACAGAATTGAAAGCATAATAAGCCACAAGCACATCAGGGAACTCATGATAGTCAGAGAACTGGGAGATGACAAGGGGGAGCTGACATCAAGTCCTTTTCCAAGGAAAAAGTTGATGTGTCATAGTGCTGACAGAAGTGATGATTAGCTGCTGCAGTGGTGGTGCTTTGCTCCCTCCAGGGCCTCACCTGGCTGCATCCTGTCACAGTCTGAGATTTTGCAGCACGCATGTCACAAGGGAGATGTTTAATTCGTCGTAACACTTGGCTTCTAGTTACTGCCACCAGCTTGATTTGTTAGACTTGCTCATTTGGATTTAGAAACAAGAATGCGGAATGAAGTAAATAACGACCCATTTGCTCTCCTTCCTCCAGTACGGCCAACTCTGAAAACTCCCTTCACATCCAACTGCGGTCTTAGTTCTACCACAGCCTCCATGACCAATCCTTTTTATTGACAAACCGATGGGTAGATCTTTCCAATTTACTTGTAGAAATATAACAGCCACATTTACATGATCAGACTGTGCATTCCCTCTGGTTGGAAAAGCTGTTTGTGACACCAGATTAAGATTGGAAGATTTTGAGTTGAGTGCCACCATTACCGTAAAAGTAAATATGATTAATTAAAAGATGCTGATAATTCATGTATGAAATTATTATTATTAAATACAGTGTTTAATAAAAAATGTATTTAATTGTAAAAGGTAATAGAGCATATAAGGTACAAGACCACCAAATTGCTAATGGAACGTTGATGAGATCTCCTTCATGGAGATTTAGGATGTTAAAGAACTATCCCCACTATTAAAGGATCTGACCAGAAGATTATTTTCTTTCTGCAGACAGGCTGACTTTCCTGGGGGAAGACTTGTCATCACAGGGGAAGAAAGGCAGAGTCAGCTTTGAAGTGTTTCTACCCACAACCTCTAATTGCTAAAAGCCTCCTACAATGAAACAATCTTTTTGTAAGGTGAAGACCTCACTTAGGCAACTGAATTTCAGAAGACATCATTTATGGCCATTGTTTTATTAAAATGTGAATTACAACTAACTTTACTTCACTGATGAGAACTTTACTTTTGCAAACTTTTCATTTTACATTTGCTTATAAAATAATTACCCTCCATATCCTTTTGAATTTTAAATCTACTTGCAAATGTAATGATACTTCCATTTGTCTCATCTTTCAAAAAGATCTAAAAAGCTTATGAATACCTCCTGATCTGCATTTCTCTTGCTTCCAATAATCTCACAGACAGGAGATTATTCTGACTCCTCTCAGAGCAAAAGAGAAAGAATAAAGGGTCAGATCGCATCACCAAGTCACTTCTGGTCCAAAGGCCATGGATTCTCATACTAGTGAATCATAATTGATATGATTATACTTAGGCAAAGTTATACAAAGTTATCCAAACTTTGTATACAAAGTTATACTTACAAAGTATACAAAGTCATACAAAGTTATACAAAGTATACAAAGTTATACAAAGTTATACTTAGGCATTTTTTTGTCCTTAAGTGATATTTTAAAGTTTACATCTAGAATTCAAACCTGAGACAATATAGAAGTCAATTCTTAAGCAAGTAGAAAATGAAAGTGAAAGTGAAATCTTACCAAAGTTTATAAAGAGATTTCCTATAACAACATTTAAAAAAATTACCATGGTTACATTTCTACTCAATTTGTTCCTAATTTTGTATCCTTCCCATTTGTACACTGGGACAAATATCCAAAGTTAAATGATTTCTACCAGCAAGAAAAGCAAACTCCAAGAATCCCTGGTTCATTACTAATGTTCTTCCCAAGAGGCAGCATTCTGGAAGGAGGCAATGTTAGGTGACTGGTGAGGACAGTGAAAAACTCCTTCTTTTCTTGTTTACAAAAAATGAAAAGCTTAGTTATCCACATACCAGTGGCAAAGGCAGCAATGCTTTACTAAGTCTTTTGACCCTGAAAATAGTTATGCCTTTAATCTTTGTTTTATTCTATTTGTGCCTTGCTCCAGCACAGAAAACAAGCGACTAGTACACAATTACAAGTTCACTTGCACACTTTGCTTCCAGATTTTTACATTTGAAGCCAAATATTATATTTTTTATTTCTTTCCCATTTTCATTACATTGAACAGAAAATTCCAAATTTTACTCATTGCTAGAAAATAGTCTGAATTATTGGTCCAATGTTGTAGGATCAGTAATATCATCTTCACACATGAAGAAAAGGAGATTATTCTTATTAGTTAACCATTAAGCAATTAAAATTTTACCATAGAAAAAGATAACCATTGTGGTAGAAAAATGTATATTTGCATGACACCACTATGAAGCTATTTGTAGTGATGAACACTCTATACAGTTTGTCCTTGATCATGATAGAGAGCTTTCAAGTATTTTTGAATGGGAGATGTAGTTTTTTCCCGCCAGCCCCTTACCATTGCTATCTGGAGTGGATAATGGCTCATAAAGATAATTAAATGGATACTGTGGCTGAGTAATTCTCTTCTCTCAGCCCAGGGACAAGAATGAAGTTGAGTTTAACCTTTAATTTCCAAGGTCAGAGATTGATTAGATAAATGGGAAACAGCCACTCCTCCCATATCCTGTTCATGGAATGAAGGAAACGACTAAAATAGTGACCAAAGGAAATTTACTGCTCAAACATGTCAAGGATTAGGTTCCGCAGTACTTAAAAAAAAAAAAAAAAAAAAAAAAAAAAAAAAAAAAAAAAAAAAAAAAAAAAAAAAAAAAAAAAAAAAAAAAAAAAAAAAAAAAAAAAAAAAAAAAAGAAAAAAAAAAAAGAAAGAAAGAAAGAAAAAAAGAAAGAAATCCCAAACTCTGTTGTAAGAAAGCATTCTATTTTCAACGATGAATTATTATGTGATTCTGGAGTTTCTGAAAAACAATTTATTTTTCAATTTGAATTTGTCATGAGTAAACACAGAATCATATTTATCCAATGGAAACCTGTTATTTGGTTTTCTCAGTGTAAATAGAGTTATTAAAATGCTGCTGATTCATTCACCTGGCTGTTGGGTAACTTGCTGTCTGCAGTTAATAAAAATACACCTCTCTTAACACTGACTTCCAATTTTGTCAAAGATCCATGTTGTTTTAGATGATAAACTGAGAATGCATAGGCATGATTTGTACAGCTTTTCACATACCCACATGTCAAATTCCATTAAATGTACGTGCTTGCTTTATTTTTTAAATAACGATAGATAACCCTGGCTGGGGTAGCTCAGTGGGTTGAGCGCGGGCCTGCGAACCAAAGGATCATGTTCAATTCCCAGTCAGGGCACATGCCTGGGTTGCAGGCCAGTTCCCGGCAGGGGATGCATGAGAGACAACCACAGATGGATATTTCTCTCCCTCTCTCCTTCCCTTCCCCTCTAAAGATAAATAAATAAAATCTTTTAAAAAATAACCATAGATGAAAGAATAAAGGGAAATATAGTAAAACTTTTCTAAATGTGCAAATCTATGAACTTGAAGTTCTTCTTGCAAATTCATAAATCCACAGGTCTGTTAGGACACCCAAGTCCCACTAATGTCAAAGAAAAGATGCATGTGGCTGGTTCATGTGCAGTACTGAAGGAAGACCAGCTTCTTTGTTCCTCATAAGCTCTTCCCCTGAGCAGGGGACTTGACCTTGCCTTTGCTTCAAAAGCCATGGAGCTGAGTGGATCCTCTTTGAAATCATTTCCATATACCAATCTCTATCTATAGCTACACATAATCCTTCTACAGCAACAGAGGAGAATTTGAGCCTTATCTCTATTTTTAAAAGGATGATGTACTGATTCTTTCATTTTTAGAATTCTCTTTATTCCCCCTCTTCCCATAATATTAGCACTGCTTTTCTCTGTATTAGTCCCACCTCCCTCATTTTTATTTTCAGCACAAGCGAGTAAGCAGTTCATGAAGCAAGATATGATAAGGATAATGACTGATAAATCACAATGAATGAAAAAAGTCAGGTTTGTTTTCAGTTACTTTATTTTTTGAAATGAAGAAATATGAATGGAAAAATTCTTTCTGAAGGGTGGCCATAAAGTGAGAAGACTGGATTTTTATGTATGGTTCCTCAATTTTATCACTCCAGAGTGCTGACACATAAATGGGTGAGAGATGTCATTTAATGCGTTGTTAGCAAAAGCACAGGAAAGTTTCTCATGTTTAGCAATGAAAATAAATTTTATGAGAAGCCCTTACCTGCCTCCCCTGTTTCACCCACAATTTATACAAGGCCTGGTGGCCAAAGTTGTCCTCCTAGTTGTGTAATCTCTGCAGGGGTGGACAGATAAGTAAAATATTTATAGATGTGTACATTTTCCATTTTCATTACTTATTTACAAGAAGTTTGTGTGGAAGACATTGAGAAATAAATTCACCTTTGTTTGCAAATCCAGTGCAGAACTTGGATGCTTTCACAGGTTTTTGACTCTAACTCCCCCTACACCCACTGCCTGGGTTAAAGGGCTAACAAGGACCATAGCAAACACTGAAATTGCCATGTATTGATGGATCAGGGAGTACCTCTATTTAGTGGGTGTGGAATTCAAAATTACAACACTTAGGAGTTCAAGCTGTACCATTTGTCTCTCTAATCGTTGTCTGTTGTTCTCTCCTCTCCTCTCCTCTCCTCTCCTCTCCTCTCCTCTCCTCTCCTCTCCCTCCTTCCTTATTTCTTCTTCTGAATGAGCCAGAGTTGTCCTGATTCTGGATTATTTAAGGAGTAGTGGGGGACATATCATTTATTTTAAAAATTCTTTGTAGCCACTAGCACAGGTGGTAAACATAAGGCCCCCGGGCCAAATCCAGCCCTCCACCTTGTTTTATTCCACTCAGCACCTTGTTTCTACTCAGCAGCAGTGCCCAGCTCCTTGCCCCTAGTTAAGGAGTAGTTACATTTATACAGTCCTAAAATTACATTTGGTCCTTTGAAAGCAACCACAAGGCTGATGTGGCCCCTGGTGAAAATGAGTTTGACACCCCTGCCTGAAGGGAATTTGGCAGAAACTAACAGGACTCACTGAGGCTACAAATTAAAAAATGCATTCACATTATGAATCCACAGGAAGAGAAATAAAAATACCAGCCATCATGTAAAAAAAATGTTCTACCTCACTCATAATAAGGTAGAAATTAGAGCAGTGTGATACAATTTTCCCCGTTCAGACAGGAAAAGATAAAGTATGTAATGTACTCATTATTGGAGCAGAGGAGAAAATGTTCATAGGCTCAATAACTTTGGGTAACAATTTGGCACCATCTATCCAAACTTAAAGTGCACATACTTTTGGACCCCCACTTCCATGTCTAATGATTTTCTTCCTATAGATCTACTAATTTAAGCAGGCAGATATATGATGAATGCAAAGATGTTTAATGCGACCAGAATAGAGACCCAGAGAAAGAGAAGAGGAAGCAGAGCTCTGTGAGGGCTCTACCTCCAACTTATTTCAGTTAATTCATCCTTTTCTTCTGTCCACTTCAGGGAGGTGACTGTGGCGCTTGGTCTTAAACCGGGACATTTTTCAAAGCAGCACAGCAAACAGACACCAGAAACACAGCATATTTGAAAACAGATTATCGAAAATTGCAGTGGACGTTGAAAAACCGGACGGTAAGGAGAGTACTCCGGCGGTGCGGAGACCAGGG